>JAJJKE010000108.1:0-91489 GCA_022376655.1 Xylariomycetidae sp. FL0641 | reverse complement strand
GAACCACTCCCTGTGACAGTCTTGGCATATTTAACCACTTTTGTATCGTGTATAAAACCTTCGCTTCTTACAAATAAGTAGCTAAATATACTATCGAGGTTAACTATCGCAAGCACATTTTAATAATATCGATCTTTTCGAAACTTTTATACCTGCGGTTTCTTTTTATTAAGGTATACGTCGATTAAGGTTTTATTTATGGCACCCACACAATCTTTAAAGTATAACTAACGCTTTAGATCTTTTCCTATTTCGTTATATATTTTTTGCTTATTTATTAGCCGTATTATTTCCCTATATAATAGCTAATAAGCTAATAACATTTCGTAAAAGATCCGAGATATTGTCCGCGTTAAATAATTTTAATATAACCTCGCGTTATGTTATGTTTCGTTAAAAGCACATATCTAAAAAAACACCATTAATTTTTACCGTATATTAACCTCGTTGCCTTTTATTAACGCCGTGTTTTCTTTTATTTATTATTTAAACGTAGTAAAGGTGGTTTTTTTTATTCGAAAAGTATCTTTAAACACTATAAGTAACGCCCCATATAATAGCTATTTTACAATCTTTTCTCTTAAATAAAAGGCACATAGTATACCTAAAGTCTTTTAATCGATATTGGTATCGTCGTCGTTACCGTCGTCTCTTAAGGCAATTATTATTAATATTACTACTTTTATAACCGTTATTATTATTTAGTGCTAGTAGCCGATAATAGCGTATTTTTTATCTTTGGTTAACACTATATTAACACCCGAAAAGCTTCGATATCCTATTAAATCTACTAACGCGGCAAGCATAACTAATAAAATACGTTTATTATAGCCGGGTAATTATAGCCGTCGGCTGTTTGTAACGGTTATGACTACCCGGCTATGCTTTAACCTACCTTTTATAAAGGGTTTAGTTACTAAAAAAACAAGGGGTATATACCTTTATAATTTATAAAATTGCTAGCTATGGCTAGTAACTTTATAAAAGCATGTATCGGGTTATATAAGTGCAAATCGTAGCTAAATAGGGGAAAGTCGGGTAGGTTAGGGTGCTAAAAGTACATTTGCCGATCAACTGCGGCCATGGCCAGCGACCGGTAAACACGGCCTGAGAATCGCAGAAGGCAAGGCGCGCGTACCCCACTTTAAAATTCCAAGCGGCAACATTGCAATTGGAAGTTGGATGTGGCTCTTAGAAGCGCATATTCACTTATCCATATCAAAAACCTTCGGCACGGCGTCGAACATCGCCTGCGCCTGGTACACTCGAACTGGGTTGGGTACGGGGAGAGGGAAATGAACAAATGGCCAGATTGGGCTTATTGTACACGGAATACAGGAGCCAACACTGCAAGAAGTATCGTCGGAATCGTGTTTCCAGTTTTCCCACTAATGTACAATATGACTTGGGACAGGGATAAGATCTGGAATTTTGGGCAAAGGATGACGAACTCGATAGAGAAATATATACTCGAGCAGCTTGCCTTAAGGCACACTGGGTGCGACGGATGCCATAATAACCAGGTACCTACTATACCGATATCCTGCTACCCGATATTCTATGGGGCCATCGTGGTTACGGGCGATTGTCTCATCGATTCATTGACTTGTGAGTGTAATCGCCGCTCACGCGATTATCCGATTGCAGACCTGTGCGCCAACATCGTAGTCTGCTCAAACTTACGGCAGTACCACCGCTGCGATCTTCGTAAGCCGATAATTGTCCGCCTACGGAGAAGGAATCCAATTCACTCGAACGCTTCAGGTTCTAAAGCTCCGGTAAATCTAAGCCGGGAAAAACCAATCGTGAACCGCATCGCTGCCACAAAGATACGGGTTCTAAGAACAGACCATTTCATCATCTCGCCGTCTTCCAAGTTACTTCGGAGCCGTATACGTCTCGATGACCCGGCAGAAATACGTAGTAGTGGGCGCTGGGCCCGTGGGCTCTTTAGCTGCCTTGTACGCTGCACAACGAGGTCATGATGTTGAGATCTACGAACTTCGCAGTGGTAAGCAGGCACCCGTCATCACTTCGCGCAATTAGTTTCGAATCGCGCAATACAATGCTGATCACCCTTCCCAGACTTAAGAGACCCTTCAACCACACCGTTGAACTTCACCAAGTCTATCAACTTAGCTCTATCCGAGAGAGGCATAAACGCGATGCGTCATGCGGGTCAACAGCAGCTCTTAAGCCACGTCTTCTCCACCACTATCCCCATGCGTGGTCGTATGATCCATGGAAGACGTCCAAATGGCGAACTCTACGAGGAGCCACAGGATTACGATGCCCATGGCCGGGTATGTCTCCTTGTCCTCGCTGACAGTACGGACAACCTCCACTGACCCTATTGGAGTAGACGATCTTCGCCATTGACAGAGCGGGCCTAAACAAATGCCTTTTGGACATCCTCGAGTCTATGCCAAATGTCAAGTTTTTCTTCAGTCATAAACTGACTGGCGCTGACTTCAAGCGATGTAAGGCTTGGTTTGAAGTACGGGACGAGAAAACCGACTCGGGCCGCCCGCGTGAAGTCGAGATCGGCTTTGATTTCATGATAGGGGCCGACGGCGCTCACTCGGCCGTCCGCTACCATCTGATGAAGTTCATGCGGATGGACTATCAGCAAGAGTACATTGACACGTTATGGTGCGAGTTCCAGATCAAGCCAAAGCCTACCATCGCCGAACAGGATCGAGACGCCAGGTTTCGGATATCCCCCAACCATCTCCATATCTGGCCGGGAAAGAAATTCATGTTTATTGCCATTCCAAGCGATGTATGTCTAACCCCCCTGTCTTCTGGTACATTCGCTAACGAAGATCATCAGGATGGGTCTTTCACTTGCACACTCTTCCTGCCCAGTTCAGAGTTTGCTGCGCTTGAGGTGGACCCAGCCAAGTTGCCAGCATTCTTCGACAGCCACTTCCCTGGTGTGACATCGCTCATCCATCCCGACGAACTCGTCAAGTCGTTCGAGTCTAACCCGCATCTCCCTCTGATCAACATCAAATGCCAACCCTATCACTACTCAAGCTCTGCTGTGATCTTGGGCGACGCTGCGCATGCCATGGTCCCCTTTTATGGGCAAGGCATGAACGCCGGCCTGGAAGATGTGCGTACACTGTTTTCAATTCTGGACAAGCACGCTGCCACCGAGACGAACAGCCCCTATGGTCCAAGCACGCCCGATGTAACAGTGCAGAGAAGTGCGGCGTTAGCAGAATATTCCTCACTTCGAGTTCCCGATGCCCATGCTATCAACGACCTGGCTCTTCAGAACTATGTGGAAATGCGTGCCTCGGTTCTGTCGCCCACGTATCGTGTACGCAAATTCCTGGAAGAATTTTTGTCGGTTCATCTCCCCAGTCTTGGATGGCGCACGAAGTACTCCAGGGTCAGCTTCGGAAACGAGCGATATTCTGAGGTAGTCGCAAAGAGCGAGCACCAGGGCAGGGTTCTCATGCGCGGGCTTGCCGCCCTCTCCGTGAGCCCCTTTTTGCTTACCGCTGTCGGTTTTCTCATAGCGGGGAGGCAGTCTCTTGACCGTTTCAACTGGTTCAAGTCTGCTTGGAGTTCGCTACGCTAAGCCTGCAAAAGCCTGCGCCCTCGCTCATCATCACCACCCAGACCGATAATGGAATGATCACCTGGACGACGACGACGATTCCATTGCAGTTAACCCATAGCATAGACAAGATTGCAGCGATTTACCCATAGTATAGCCATTACCTGAGATAACCATGAATAGCGACTGCTTATGTCATGTTCATTCCATGGTATCATTCGCGTACGTGTACCCGGTGCGACTATCAACTACGGGGTACCGGTACAGGTCACAGACAACCCTGTCTTCTTACATCTCAAGTCTTGAGGCGACTATACAGCAGCAGCACTACAACCACTGCGGATTGCTGCATCGCCTGTCCTGTGAGCTATCGGCCCTCTGTAACCAAACCTCTGGTCCATATAGGGATTGACAATACGCACACAATAAATACAGCTCCAATCAAGGGGTCCTGAGGGCAACGCTTCACGATCGTTCCAGATCTGTTATGCGAAGCTCGCAGGATTTGTGCCACAAAACCAGAACAACTCTACCAGGAAGCAAGTTCCCAATGATGGAGGAAACTAGCCTCGGGCGATGCCCCAAGTGCTCGCAGAGGAACGGCCACTGCTAGGCATCGGCAGTATCCCGATAAGCCCCACCGAACATCTCGGCATCCGCTCGGGCAGACCGAACGGGACCGGGCGCCCTGCCTGCCGGCCTTATATACGATAGCGCAACTTCACTCGCTCACTTCTTGTCACATCTTGTTCCCTCGCGAACACCGTCGGCAATCCAAGGACCATGAGCGCGGAGGCCCACCAGCCCCTGCACCCCGCGATCCGCGACCGGCTGGACCCCGAGTACGTCGCCTTCCACGACGCCGTGCTGCAGCATGCGCCGCGCAGCGAGGCGCAGCCCTGGGACCCGGCGTGCCGGCTGCGGCCGTCGCCGCTGGCGCGCGGGGGCCAGCAGCTGCTCGACGTCGGCAGCGTAGGGGATAGGGACCTCGGCGACTTCCAGGTCCGCGTCTTCACGCCGCGGGGCCGCGCCCCCGAGCTGGGGTGGCCCGCCCTCGTTTGGTTCCATGGCGGCGGCTGGGTCATGGGCGGCCTGGATAGCGAGAACGGGTTCCTACGCTACGTGTGCAAACGTGAGTGGGGAGCACGCGCGCCCGTCGGATGCATGCATGCTGAAGAACTGGTGGTCTAGATTTGCACTGCGTGGTCGTCACCGTCAATTATCGCCATGCGCCGGAGCACGTTTACCCCGCTGCCATCGAGGACTGCGTGGCGGGCTACACCTGGGTGGTGGATAACGCCGCTTCGATGGCGCTGGATACCGCGAGGGTGACGATTGGTGGTCTATCTGCGTAAGTCGACTATCTTCCGCAAAAGTCTGCCGTGGACGGACGCATTCTAAGTGCCCGAATAGGGGAGGCTGTCTGGCCGCGATCCTATCCATGAAACTCGCGCCGTCCGAGTGTCCAGCCCAGCCCATCTTCCAGATGTTGCTGCTGCCCGTGATAGACAATACCGCGGATGTCTCGACGACGTGGTCGACATCGCAACACGCTGCGTTCCTGACCCCGAGCCGCATGAAGTGGTACCGGGAGAAATACTTCACCGATCCCCGCCAAGCGGAGAAGTGGGATGCATCGCCTTGTTTCGCGCCCCCAGAGACGATGGCAAAGAGCCCTAAGACATTCGTCGGGGTCGCGGAATGCGATCTCCTCGCCCCCGAAGCCCTGCAATATGCCGATGCCCTGAGAGCGACCGGCGTCCAGACGCAGGTCGAGATCTACAAGGGAGCTACGCATTCGACCCTTGTCCTGGCTGGGTATGTAGATATGCGCCGGAGTGGTCATCCTCGTCGTGCCTTTCGCTAATCCCGAGCAGGATTCATCAGGTCGGCAAGAAGCTCGTCACCGACGCCTGTGTGGCGCTTGCTGCGGCGTTGGGCGTGCCTTACGAACCGCAATCCGCGCCAGTCCTGCCGCAATTCGCAGACTGAAGGATTACGAAATACACTCGTACCGAACTCTGAGACTGCCCGGCTAGGCTTTGGTATTGGTGGGCTCGTGCATGGGGCGATGGACGCCTCTTCTACGCAGAAGAACTAGATGTTCAGGGCTTAGATGGAATCGGCGGCTGTGACTGGCACCTAGATACATACCTATCAATGGACGCACCGAGCCCATGCGGGAGGCCTACCTTGCTTCAGTCGTGCTAGCCAGGAGTTGAACTTCGAAGGTGTAGTCAGCGTATTTGTCGTCCTGGCGCTCTCCAAGATCTCCCTACATACTCGATCCGACACCTGTTGCGCCTCTCCTGCAATTTATTTCTGTTCTTTGTTTGGACCAGTGACTGGGTTTACGCTTCACGTTGCGCCTCACGTTACGCCTCACAAGCGACCGGCGAAGATTCCTCTGCTAGACAACACGTGCATGGGGGCGTTTTATGGTATGACTTCAAGATTTGAATGACTGCCCTGATAGGTCTAAGTAGTTACCTTGGTCGTGGTACAGGCGATGCTCGTCACCCCGCACACCACATTAATGGTCCTCGCCCGCTTCAGATATCGCTTAAAAGTTGTAAAGGGGCTGAAAAGCCGTTATTGTGCGACGTAGGATCTTTCAACTTCGTCCAGGCCCTTCATTGACGACCGAGCATCTGCCATAGCCAAGGCGGTCTGTCTGTCCGGAACCCGCATCATGGATTGCGGGCAAATCTCTGTATATCGTCTCGGTTCGTCTTTCATGGTATCTGGATGCCCTTGAATCTCTTCGTGTTGTCCGTGATGGCCACCTCGACGGGAATACGCTCCATGCTGCTCGCGCCGAAGAAACCATGTACGCCTTGGGTCCTGGAGAGGACGTACTCCGCGTCGGCCACCTCGGCGATCGGTCCTCCGTGGCACAAGACGATGATATCTTCCCTGACCTGGACGGCGGCCTCCCGGATGTCCTGGATGAGCTGGACGCACTCGTCGAGCGACTTGCCGGTCTTGGCCCCGATCCCCTGGCTGGCGGTCAGGCCCATGTGGGCGACGATGATGTCGGCGCCGGCCTCGGTCATGGCGACGGCCTCGCCGACGTTGAAGACGTAGGGCGAGGTGAGCAGGTCCATCTGGGCGGCCTGGCGGACCATGTCGACCTCGAGGGCGTAGCCCATGCCGGACTCCTCGAGGTTCCGGCGGAAGGTGCCGTCGAACAGGCCGACGGTGGGGAAGTTCTGGACGCCGCTGAAGCCCAGGGCGCGGAGCTCGGCCAGGAAGCGGCCCATGTCGCGGAAGGGGTCGGTGCCGCAGACGCCCGCCAGCACCGGCGCCGCCCGCACCACCGGCAGCACCTCCCGCGCCATGTCCACCACGATCGCGTTCGCGTCCCCGTACGGCAGCAGCCCCGCCAGCGACCCCCGCCCCGCCATCCGGAACCGCCCCGAGTTGTAGATGATGATCAGGTCCGCGCCCCCCGCCTCCACGAACTTGGCCGTCAGCCCGATGCCCGCCCCCGCCCCCACGATCGGCGTTTTGGCCGCGATGGCCCGCCGGAGCCGCTGCAGGACTTCGGTGCGTGCTACTGGCGCCATCTCGAGGGTTGTGAGTGGGGATTATCAGCTTATGTTGCCTTCGGATCGTTGCTGGTTCAAGTTGGGGATAGTTGGTCGGCTGGCTGGGTTGAGGACTGGACGGACGAATGCGGATGGCATGCGGGAAGCTGCATATCTGACCTACCGAGTAACCTACGGCTTTCTACGTAATAGACGCGGCATGGAGGCGGGACCAGATCGCCGAGAACCCAATCGGCTGGGCTCCCGACAAGTCTTTCTTTTTCTCCACCTTCTTTCCCCTCCGTCGTCCGTTCCCCGGTTCGACGGGCAAGGCGGGGTTGAACCCCTAGAGATGAGTCGGGTATATCATGGAATTTCTAAGTTCGCACTAGGTAGGATATCTACAATATCAGACCTTCCAGTGCCCTTCTAAGATATCTTTCTCCTCGGAATGGCTCCGTCGAAGGTGTCAATAGCCGTAATCGGCACGTTTGACACCAAATTGGCCGAGTACCTGTACTTGCGGTCCCAGATCCTTCACCATGACCGCTCCCTCGAGGTCGTGATGATCGACGTCGGGCGGTCGAAGGTGGATAATGATTCCATTACCATCTCGCAGGACCAAGTTCTCAAAGCTAGCGGGTTCCAAGACGGGAACAATGCTTTCCAATCGCTGCCCCGCGGCGAGGTGGTCAAGACGATGACCCAAGGTGCTATCCAAGTGACGAAGGAACTCCTCGCCGCCGGCAAGATCCACGGCATCGTCGCCCTCGGAGGGAGCGGGGGAACCAGCATCGCCTCGGCGGTGATGCAGGAGCTCCCGCTGCTGTTCCCGAAGCTGATCGTGTCGACGGTCGCGTCGGGCGACACGAGCTCCTACGTCGGCGAGGCCGACATCACCATGATGTACAGCGTGGTGGACATCGCGGGGCTGAACGACGTGCTGCGGGCGGTCGTCACCAACGCCGCCGCCGCGATCGCGGGCATGGCGCAAGCGTACGCCGCCGCCGCCGCCCGCCCCGCCGCCGCCGCCGAAGCGCCGAAGAAGCAGCAGCAGCAGCAGCAGCGCCGCGTCGGCATCACCATGTTCGGGGTGACGACGCCGGCCGTCGACGCGGTCCGCGCGCACCTCGACCGCCACGGCGGAGGCTTCGAGGTCTACGTGTTCCACGCGACGGGGGCGGGCGGGCGGGCGCTGGAGCGCCTGGTGCGCGAGGGCCGCCTCGACGCGGTCCTCGACCTCACCACCACCGAGCTGGCGGACGAGCTGGCGGGCGGCGTCTTCGGCGCCGGCCCGGGGCGGCTGACCGGCGCCGCCGCCGCCGGCGTCCCCCAGCTCGTCAGCGTCGGCGCCCTGGATATGGTGAATTTCGGGCCCCGCGACACGGTGCCGCAGGCGTTCCGCGGCAGGCGCCTGTTCGAGCATAACCCCTCGGTCACGCTCATGCGCACGTCGAAGGACGAGTGCGAGGAGCTGGGGCGGCGGTTGGCGGAGCGGCTCAGGGAGCACGCTAAGAACCCCGAGCTGATAGAGGTCTGGCTCCCCACCAGGGGCGTCAGCATGATCGCTGTGGAGGGCCAGCCGTTCTACGATAAGGAAGCGGACGACGCGTTGTTTGCTGCGGTCAAGACTGGGTTGGACGGCAGCGGGATCAAGGTGGTCGAGGTCGACGCTGCCATCAATGATTCACAGTTTGCAGGCGACGTGGCGGCAAGGTTGCAAGAGCTTCTTGCGAAAAGCTGCTGAGACAGCTGCCTCGTGCTTGACGCATATTCCACTCGCTTTCGCTGCATCATCAAGGTCGAACTTCTTGAGGCCCCCGACAGGGGTAGAAGTGGGTGTAGTACGCATGCAATGCTTCGCTGAGGCTTCAAGCTTTCTGCAACAACGATGGGATTTTCTTGAGCACACGAGATGATATGTTCAAAAGGCGTTCGGATTCATTCCAGTCTCCCTGACCTGGGGATCATCGATTTCGACCGCCCTGTGAGTTCACTTGGACGCGTCGTTCTATAGCAGTCACAACCGCCCTATCCACAAAGAGGGCATACCCTAAATTTCCCAGCTCGGGATAACTGCGAACAAGCTTTCCCGTGTTCTCATTAACCGACCGATCCTACCCACGGAGCAACCTCCCGGGGGAGTTGAAAACCCTGTAGATATGCTTGTTGACCTCCGCATTATAGGACTACGAATGATTGCACTTTCGTCGAAGCGAGCTTGAACAGTGGCATCGGGTCCTTGGCAGTCTCCGTTCGCAACGAGATTCGATGCCTGTGCCAGTGGACTGAACCTTTCCGCAACCTCACGTTTCTTCCCCAGTTGAAGAGAGTCAGTTAATTGATATAGATGTTGCAGATGTCGCCGTCTACGTACGAAATGCGTCCAAGATGGCCAAACGCCTTGCTTGCCATGTAGACGGGCAGGTCCCGCAGAGGCTCAAGCTTGTGTGTTCGCAGAGCGCGGCAATAACATCGACCGAAAGGTAATACGAATCCTCAGCTGCTTCTCTAGTTCATGCAACTGACGAACACCTCGTAGTTTCGCATCAAGCGTGGGAGTTCAGCCGGTGAAGCCTAGCCTAATAGCGCGTGGAGGTTAGCACTCGCCGCGGCACCCCCTTCGTGCGGACGCTTGTTGACTGTCAAAGCGCGTCACCGCGAAGCCCGATAGACCAGGACAGGTAAGAAGTACCGGATGGGCTATGTTTCCCTGAAGCTCTAATTCATTGACAGCTCAATCGGCAGGTTCAAGGAACTGTTGTCTCCGGAAGATGCCAAACGCGTCGCAGTAGAATCTGCGACAAACATCTGGAGTTTATTACCGCCGCATGGAGAGCTCGTAAGATGCAATGTCGGTCATCTAGCGTTGGCATCCTCGTTAACATGGACATAGGTATCCGGATGCCGCGTCTTCCTTAAGGCTTGTCTACAAGTCGGTTCGTCTACTTGCGCCTGAACACCCGACCTGAGCTGAAAATCGCAGGTTTCGTGCCCAAAGCATTATTCTTAGAGCGTATGGAAAACGACCACGAATCCGTCGATGTCTTTTTGTTGGTGTGCATGTTGAGCATCTCAGCGCGTTTTACTCCCGAGTTCTGCCGTCGCTAACACAGCTATCAACTCGCTCGCTCTCTTTGCCACCCTGGTCCAGTCCCATGACTTATGGGGTACGGTGGTACGAAACGTGTACTCTGACAAGCTCGAGGCTGCTTCTTATCTGGTCGAGTGTAAACCCTGGCATGAAGCTTCCAACTACCACCGAATGACCGAGCTGCTTCGAAACTGGGAGAACTCGATGCCGATCTAACATCGATGGTCGCCTTGGAACTTACGCGGCTTCAAGGCAGAACATATAGACCTCGCCTATTTGTCAGCAGTAACACTATCCCGGCTCAACAACATCGTTCTGAGGAGACAGTTTTCTCGAGAATATTTTCACCTGCATGGTGGAGCGAAGCAGCCAAGGCGACACGGCCCCGACCGGCTTCTGGGAGAAGACGTCATTGGATCTGTTCGTCAACGTCCAAGGTTTATACGAGGCTATTGATGTCTGGTGGACCCTTCGTTCGGTGGAAGAGGGATATCCTGCAAGTAAGTTTTGTGAAAGCAGTACGATGACTGGATGCTGTCTCCGGGCCTAATCACCCCCGAGATCCCCATTTACTTGTTGGACAAGTCATTTTAACAAGAAGTACCGCAGTGCTTGCCCTTTGCATCTACACCTGCGGATCGATGGCCTCCTATCTTTACAAATGGCCGAGACTATGCCCCCGTCTATCGGGGACAGCTGCGACGATGCTTTTTCGATCTTTAGAGATACTTGCCCAGTTAGAAGATAAATGGTCTGCGGTGTCCGAATGGATCAGCCTGTTGCGTAGAGTGGCCGAGCTGCCTCTCAACGGCGCCCCGGAGCATCGGAGCGAAGTCTCTACGCAAGAGGCTCTACTGAACAACACGACCCTTATCGGCCATTTAGCTGAGACTTCAAGGTTACCCATGACGGATACCACCCAAGACAGATATCGCCCCTCCGAGAGTTACAGGTCCTTCACGTCGATGGTTGCGCCCACACCAGAGCGACACGTGCCAGGGGCTGCCTCGGTGACGCCGCAAACCTCATATGAGAGAACGAGGGCGGAGCGCCCTGGAAGCCTACATGTACTCAGCGACGCAGCAGCATACGGGACGTATATGTACGCGAACGACCAGGACCATGGAGCTCTCAAGACCAGCCCCGCGTTCCAATACCACGAGGTGCCATCGATCCGGAGCCAACAAGAACAGATAGCAGCGCAACAGCAGCCCTTCTCTTCTGAGATCACGAGCGCGGCTCTGCCGTTGGAATTTGGACACCTTTGCGGATATCGTACAGGGTTATGTGCAGTTCGGATGGCCTGGGTGGCAGCAGTAGAGCACTGCTCGAAGTCATCACCACCTTGACGCGGCATATTGCGAATACAAAGAACAATAGAGGCGCGGAAGCTCACGAACCTTACTTGGTCCTGGTCTCGAAGTGCGTAATGAGAATTGTCCAGTGTGTATAAGCTGACATCTTAGCAGGGGTATAAAGATCCAAACACCAAATCTTCCAAGCTGGGACGGTGGCGGACTAGATAACGGCTACGTTCTCGACCTCAGGCGGCGCCTTCCGTAGCCACTCCTCCCACGCCTCGACATCCACCTTGTCCCGGTTCAGCCCGAGCCGCAGCTTGACCACGCGCGGCACAACCCCCGGATCGCGGGGGAAGGCCACGAGCGGCGCCCCGAGGCGCGAGAGCACGATACTCCGATGGCCGCCGCGCGCGGGCGCGCGGCTGCTGGTCAGCTGGCAGTAGGTGGGATCCTTCAGGCGGCGGGGACAGTCGCAAGTACCACCACCACCAGCAGCAGACGACCACGACGAATACACCGACGCGGGACTGTTGCGACTGCCCGTGCGCCCCAGGTTCACCAGCTTCCGGTGCAGGTCCACGGCGGCCAGGCCCTGCGCCGCCGCGAACGGCGAGTCCAGCACCCGCAGCAGCAGCCGGCTGAAGGGGCCCGGCTCCGCGTAGCCGGCGCGCGCGCCCAGCGCCTCGAACACCGCCGGGCCCCCCGAGGGGGAGGAGGAGGAGGAACCGCCGCGCACGTCGTGCGTGTACAGCGAGTAGCCGCAGTCGTACAGCGTGAGCACGTCGGAGCGGGACGCGCCCAGGATCTGCGGGACGATGCGCGCGGCGATGCCGGGGTCCTGCTCTCTGCGCGTGCGGGCGTCAGCCAGTCAAGTGTGAAACCGAAATGGATGAAGAACCTAGGAGAGGGGGAAGGGGGAGGCTTACCGGCCGTACCAGACATCCACGCCGTTGTGCCCGTCGCTCGGCAGCGCCGGCCCGGCGTACCAGAAGATCAGCAGCGTGTCGGGCGCGCCGAAGGCCTCGGCGAACTGGCTCAGCTTGGCCGCCAGCGCCTGCTGCGGGCTCGCCACCGTCGGGATCAGCCAGACCTGCGTGCGGAACCCGTACCGCGCCGCGAACATGTCCGCGAGCTGCCAGGCGAGCCGCGTGGGCGAGCGCGCCGGGTCGGCGACGCCCCCGCCGTCCGCCCAGCAGGTCAGCAGCACGTACACGCCTCGGTACCGGCTGTGGTGCCGGCTGGGCCAGCTGCGGTCGATGGCTCGTTGAAGCGCCTCTGTAGGATTCGAAGAGGCGGGGTCGATTTGTAGGTTCCTTTGTGTTCGGGCGGGGTTTGTCTTTCGGAGGTGACGGCGTAGTCGCGCGAGTACCTTGGAAGGCCGAGGTCGACGACGGGAATGTGGCTTCGGCATTGGTTAACGATGGCTTGATTGCTCTAGGCAGCGTTGCCTTTCCCGGAGATGCTTGAGGAAGAGAAGCAAGTCTATATGATAAGCGAGTTATCCCACGCCGGATGTATCAGAATGACAAGCGGACTGCTACAGCGGTGACCAGATTGAATTGCCAAATGTGTTTGGTGAGTCAATCATTCAATACATTAATAGACTTCGCGTGAATGAGGTAGATTCCCATTCACCTTATGATATGCCAGCCGTACGTGCTTGGTGAGGTTTTGTGAGTCTCTGGCGAAATCCAACGCATGATTGTCGGCAAAGCTGCGAGTTACAGATGTGACTCATCCTGCTTGGCTCTGAAGTCCTTGGTCTCTCGAAAGTTGAGACCGTTCTTAACGACAGTCAGGTCACCATGAACGCAGAACACCAGGCTATCGTCCGCTTGTTGCGCCGGTGTCACGTACTCAGCCATAGACAGATAACCGCCTGGCACCAAGAAATGCCGATTATAGTGTCCCTTCTGCAACATCTCCAAGTCGGCACTACAGAGCCAGGAATCCTCGTCAAGGAACAAGACCATTCTGGTTCGTCCCATATAGGCCACGAAGTGTTTGAAATACCTTTCCGCTCCCCTATTTACGCGCGGAGGAGAGGTAGATGGCGAAATGGAACCAACGCCTTGAAGGTCGAAGAAAATCATAGTCGAGAGCTTTTCGAAACCTGACATGTAGTGGATATCGACGACAAGGGTTCGGCGCTCAGGGCATAGGAAAGCAGCGTCGACGTCTACTGCTTCGACACCACTACCGAGGCTGCAATCGACGGCGATGTCAATAGTTTGACCAGAAACAGACGGGAAGTCCTTTGCATCATAACAGCTGATGCGGCCGCCGTTGAGCAGAGCGAACTGTTCTCTAGCATCCGGGGTGCTACCCGCTAATGGCATCCAGCGCCAGGCTTTCCTCTGGTTAGGCTCGAAATTCCGCGTCCCAATTCGCGCCTTGTCTCGAGTTGAATACACCGTGTCCGCTGCCGTCGTAGCGATAAGCAGGTATTGGCCGGTAGGACTGAAGCATAGCTGCTGGATCTGGGCGTTGAAGGACGCCTCCAATATCAGGGACTGCGCCCATATCTTCGAGGCTGGTGTAGCAACGAGGCTCCACAGTTGAACGACACCGTTCACATCTGCGGATGCGATGATGTTGCTATCGCTAATCGCGAGTTGCTTTATGAGAGCCTGGTGTGCGTGTTCGTAAAGCACAGCGATCTCGGTTCCTGCTTTCGAGTCGAAAGCTATGACCTGACCATGGCGCTTCCCAACAAAAGACACGGGCAACGAGGGATGGGCACATAAGGCCGTTACCCTCTCCGTTCTTGATGCTTCGTACCCGCCTTCGACAGCAGCGAGGTTTGGCGCATCGTCACTCACGCTTTGGTCGTCTTCAACATTCCGACGTACGAGAATGGCTGGGGTCCAGATCCTCATACCAGAATCCAGCATGTCGATGATACTGGAGCCATCAGACGCAAACTGGAGCATGCGAAAGCTTGAGGCGGGTGTGGTGACCTGGTATAAAAGGTTGAGAGACTCGAAATCCCAAATCTGCATCGTGCCATGTGTGTCCGTACTGGCGAGGGTTCTTCCGTCGGGTGAGCAGGCGACGGAAATGATTCCCGCTGCACTCGAAGTCTTTTGCCGCTTGACTAGGGTACCGTTGAAGGTTTCGTAGAGTGCTAGCTCGATTTGCTTTTTGACCACAAGCAGCAGGTTCACGCTTGGGTTGGGGTTGAACAGTAAGACTGGCACCGAATTGCCGTCGCTGTCTCGGACTGAGCTGACCAGTTCGTTCGTCTGGATTTCCCACAGGCACACCGTGCCCCATCTGTAGCCCAACGCGAGCAATTCCATGTCCGGTGATATCGAGGCAACGTCGGGCGCTTTGATGCTGGGCGCATCCTCGATTTCATTCTCGGGTCTCTCGTAGCCAAAGCCACGGTCTTCGAGGAGTGTGCCGTCCGCGAGGCTCCATTTCAACACATGCCCATGCTGAGACACGGCGACGACAGTGCTCGCAGTTGACGTCAATAGGATGCACCGAAAGCGAAGTTTCTTCTGCCACCTCGGAAGACCCGTTCGATCCATGGCCACCAGGGTCCGCGTGGTAGATATCACTATGGAAGAGTCAGCGAAATGGATGAGATCGATAGGGTGCTTCTGAGCAATAACAGCCTCCTTTTGGCAGCTGCGAACGTCGAAAAGAGTGATATCTCCGGACTCCAGTCCCACAGCGATGAGTCTCTCGCCACAAGACAACGCTGCAGCCGTGTTGCCATCGTCGAAGTTCACCGCCGCGATGCAATCGTCCCACACGGCATCTCTATGTCCAACGATAGTGAGCCCGTCTAACCTGTTGGACACTTGCCTATGGATGGCGGACTCGGTCGGGCATAGGGGAGGAATAAGGTAGTAAACAGATGAGGGACTTTGGAGCAGGGTCCTGCCAAACTTGGTAGCGACCCTGCTCAGATCTGTCGCCCAAGCTTCAACATCCCTCACTTGGCCGCTGATTGGAGACTTGTACTTTGCTCGGCGAACAAGATAACCCTTCAGGTTCTTCGAGACGCGAATTAGAGGGTGTAGGTCACCAGTCTTGGCGATTGTCTCGATCCATGTAAGAATATTCGTACTCAGAAAGTGGTTCAGGGCCAGAAGCAGCGCGTCTTCTTCTGTTGACGCAGTGTACACATGTTCCGAAAACTGAGCTACGGCGTATTGCACCAGCTCTGATAGGGTCCGCTCCGCCTGTCGAGCGAGCTGTCGACGGCTCCGTGGAGGTTGCATTTCCCCGGACGAGAGAAGCTTCAAGCACGTCATGGCGATCCTCTGGTGTGCGTATGCTTTCGGAACATGAAACTCACCAGCCGACTCGGAAAGCAGGAACTCCCTGACTGTGGGGTGAACGAGCTCTACCAGGCCGGAGACCTTGTCGACCGTAACAAGCTGGCCACACAGGCCCTCGACCGCATTTTGGGCATTGCCGAGCTTGGCTCCAATATCCAATTCAAGCGCTTGAGATAACTCGTCAATGGTCATACTTCGCGAGCTTGCCACAATCCAAAGCAAGATGGCCTTGGCGATATGCTTCTCGTGCTTGTTTTCTGACATGTCGCGTATCGTTCTCTCGTAGTATGGGACCATACCCTCCGGGATACTGTCAAGGACTTGAACAATGCTCTCATCTGAGTAGACTGTTTCGAGCTCATCAAGAACCAACCTTACCCAAAGGAAACATGCATTTGCTCGGCGAAGTAGACTTGATACCAGGTCCTTGGTTTCAGAGAGCTTGCCGAATGGCAGGTTACTGGCCCGGTCGTGGACGTAGAACTCCAGGTCGTTAACGACATCCTCTGGAAGTATTTCTTTGCAGGTAACATTTGCTGATGCCTCGAGTGAGTTCTGCATCTTCTGCATGTCCGAGACCTTTCGGCTCGTTATGAAGATTCGAAGCGGGAATGCCGGCTGTAGACCTTTCAGCATGGTGAAAAGTTCGTGGTATTTGTTGCATTCATCGAGAGCGTCTATAACCCAATATTGGGGCGTGTAAACCCGAGCCTTGGTGCGAAGCTTAGTCTTTGAAGCAAGGTCCTCGAACCCTTGGAGATGCCTACCTGAAAGATGCCTTTCAAGAAGATTTTATTCCATATTGTTCTGGCGTCGTCTTGATCGAACGTTGACCCTTCTTCATGCAGCTCCGTGAGCTTATCCCGCACAGCTGAATTAGATAGAGCCATCTGAAATGCCATCGACCGAAGGAAGCCACCGATTGAGCGTGACATCTTGTTGCCAACATGGAAAAAATAGTAGGCACACTCCATGCCGAACTGGGACAGTTCGTCGATTATATGTGCTGCCAAGAAGGTTTTGCCAGTCCCTGGATTAGCATAGATCCAGAATATCGAAGGCTTCAACTCTTGTTCCGGCTTTTCATCGCGCGGGAGGCCTTCAGAAGAGTCACGCCAGTCTTGGAAGGCTTCCAGTTCGTCAATCCACTGGCATGATCCCTCCGCCAGTGCGTGATGCTCATTGGGTCGATCAGTCACCCCCAAGAATGACCTTAAGGCTTGCATTTTCTCTTTTGATTCGGTCAATTTGCCGTGAAGTACTGTAAAGTGTTAGTTCTGGCTATGCCACCGGGCCATTCGATTGGCCTACGATCTCTCAAGATATCTGCCGTTGCGCCTCCCATGGCGTTCTTGAGTCTCTGGTAACCCGGGTCGTCGGGACTTTCGAACTTGCATATATCTCTGTGGTTTGCATCGATATATTGAACTCTTTCTTTCCGGAAGCCAGGTCCTAGAAGATTGTCTGTTAGCCGAGTGGCCACTCAAAGACACTTGAGCGGCGACTCACCCAACACGGCCGAATGCTTTGCGACAATGAGCCCCGGGCTCATTCGGAGAGTCTCATAAAATGAGAATATAGGGAGGTCATGGGCGTGTTTCCCGAAGTCTTCATTGATCAACTGAGCCGAAGTCGATCCAGTGATGAGGTCGGCCACGTATTGCCGAGGTGATAAGACGCCGGAAACGGTTAGGATATTGTTGAGTATTGACGCATAATCGGAGCCCCGATGTGGTGTCGCGAGGAAGAAGATGCATCGGATGCGGCCGTCCAGGTCAGGGACATCCTTGGACAAAATGAAAGCCTTCTTTATTACAAGGCCTCCCATTGAATGTCCAACAAGTATGATTGGTCCCTGGGAAACATTAACCCTGACCAGGGAGAGGGCCATCTTTCGACTGACCTTTCGATTTTCCCTGAGGTAAGGAGAGTTCCGCATCTCTTCTAGCAGAGATTGCCCGAAGTCATGAACGTTGAGGATGCTTGACTTCGTGCTCGCCCAGTCGGAGTCATAGCCGAAGCTATGGATATTCACATTCCGGAACTCTCGTTCCAATGGTAACCATAACTGCGGCCAGAAGTTTCTCGGGTCACTCCCTTTTCGCCATGTTTTGATTGACCCGCCACGTAACCCGTGCACGAAAACCATGTCTATGAGCGGCTCGGGCGCATATCGCAGGAGCCGCAGTCCTACGGGACCCTTCTGATCCTGGTCTTCATCGCCGACTATTCGCTTCCGAGCCCAGGTATCGGTAAAACGTTTTTTGAGTGAGCGTGATGGCGACGCCCTGCTTTCGACAGCGGTGATGTCGGAATACGAAGTCGCGTCGGCGTCGGCGTCGGTCGAGCGGGATGCTGCGGTTCGAATCGGCACCATGTCGCTAAGCAATTGGCTGCTCGAATCTCTAAATCTCCCAGGTCAGAGTCTTGCCCGTGCAGAATGGGCTTCGTCGCACTGCATGACGTACGTACCGACATAGGCTATGGTGTGTTGTACTGCAGAAGCCTTCGATGGCGGTGGCAGTAAGAATTGGAGGTAAATTGAAGTAGCTTGGTCGACCTGAGCCTGACCAGATGCGCCTTACGGGTACGACAGTACAGCCCCTTGGCCCCCCCCCCCATGTTTGCTGATGCCGACTCCTGCGACCCTGCCGCACCGAGCACCAATCGGGCTAGGGACCCCCTTCGCCCATACGGCAGCAACGATGAGGCTCACTGAGGTCCTGATAAGGCTGGTAAGGCACGGTCGGCCTACCCCTCATCACAGCGCTCAATCCTTCGCTTCCGCCGGCCAAAATGGACCATGAGAGCCTGGATCCCGCAGTCATCGCAGGTGAAGTGCTTCAAGCCCTGCGCGATGACCACAGGTCGTGCGCATCTGTCGTACTGGTACTGATTGGATACGTAGCACTTCCCGCGGGCAGCCAAGTGGTGTCGGTCGTGCCCCATGGAACCACAAGGGTATTGTGGCTCAGCTTGCCTAAGTACGTGATGTGAATGTGTACACTGACCCATTCGACAGTGGTCTATTGGCATGCGGGTGGACGTCGAAATGGGCGATGACGAAGAAGAGGCCTACTTCCTTAAGGTGCACCCTCAATGACCGAAAGTTGCACATGGCCATGGCCGCCTTGCTGATGCATACTTTATGATATCAGATAATCGAGCGAAAAGAATGGACTCCGATGGCCAAAGCTGAATATGAGGCGCAGAGCGCCTTGACTGCCATCATTCCGGATAACGTCGTGGTACCAATGGCATGGGGAACCTTTGAAAGTGGCGAGAAGGCTTTCTTCTTGACCAAGTTTCGAAACCTACGAGCTCGACCGCCGTCCCCTCTTCAGCTGGTGACCATCATGAAGAAGCTGCACCAGACTTCTGTGTCGCCAACCGGCAAGTTCGGTTTCCATACAACAACCTACTGGGGACCTCCAGCTATGGTGAACGATTGGACGGACAGTTGGGAAGAATACTTCGCTCGTCAGTTCCGGTCGGATGTTGCATACGCTCAGAAAATACACGGCGAGTATCCCGAATTGAATGAGTTGACCGCGATGCTTGTGGAAAAGGTGATACCTCGACTCTTGCGCCCGCTACAGACTGGCGGCAGAAGCATCAAACCGTCACTGTGTCATGGCGACCTTTGGGATGGCAACGTTCAATAGTTGGGTCCCCACGTGATTCATCCCACCTGGCCGGGCGGTTCTTCTGACACTATATGCAGCGACGTGGAGACAAAGCAACCGATTATCTTCGACTCCTGTGCATTCTATGGACACAATGAAGTCGATCTCCAAGCTATTGGCGATCCACGCTACGTACTCGGCATTGAGTTTGTGGACCTGTACAAGACTGAGGTTGGGGCTTCGGAGCCACAGGAGGACTTCTATGATCGGCATGATCTATATGGAATGTGCGTGATATCGAAGCGGTGACCCCAGGCCCTACTGGCGTTTTCTCCAAACACCAAACCCGGGATGCTGATACTCAAAAGCCGAAACAATGTGGTAGTTGCAGCTATCTGCCCAGAACAAGTCAACCTCCTAGAAAAGTAAGTTGACAGACTCGAAACCTCCCAAAAGACAGTGAGCTAATGGAAGCAAAGGGCGAAAGATACCATGCGCGAACTCATCGTCAAGTTTCCGGACGGTTTCGAGGGGTTCAAGGACAGAGTGGCAGCGGAAAGGGTTATGCTGTGAATGATAATTGAGACGCTTCGTGACTGGGTCTATGGTCAAGGCCAGAGCCAAGAGGGCGGTAGAGAATATCATACCAGCCTAGCTCTCATCAAGGTCAGTCTTCAGCGACGATGTAGTGTAGATTCAGGGTCGTCCCGAAGCCAGGATGAGCAATTGACGCCTTTTGCCTGTCTCTGTCATTTGCGTTCAGTCTCACATGCCCTGCATAAGTACCCGGGTACCGCCACAAACCGTTAGCTTGCTTGATCTCACTCCTCGGATGTAACGAGCACCCCTCCTTTCTCCGCTGAGCCGCATCCCGGGGTGTCCAATCGTAAGTCGATTCCTCTCCGCCACAACAACAGCTTTCAGGGCCAGTCAAGCCGATGACACCAGACGCCATTGAGCTAGATGCCGCTGGCAAAGACGACATAGGCCATGGCTCTCGTCCTCGACCAGACACAGAAGAGCCAGCGACTGAGAATCAGCCATCAGAGACAGTACAACCACGTCACCCATCACCATACACTGTCTTCGGTCGCTATCAAAAAGCATGGACGATCGCTATTGCCGCGTGGGCAGGCTGGTTCTCGACTGCGAGCAGTTTCGCCTACTTTCCCGCAATTCCCTTCATGGCGGATCAAATGAAGGTTTCGGTGGAGATGGTCAATCTCACTGTGACTTCGTATTTGATAGTGTCGGGGATCTTCCCTACTGTTACAGGCAGCATGGCCGACCACTATGGGCGAAGAAAGACGCTTCTAGTATCGCTTCTTGCATATTCTATCATCAATGTTGGACTGGCTGCTCAGAGATCGTTTCCAGTGCTTTTCGTTCTGAGAATGCTGCAGAGTGCTGCCATATCTGGTGGGTCGCCCTGGTTCTAGGCACTGACGGACGATACTGACCGAGCAAGGCGGTTATTCCATCACGTACGGAGTCGTTGGCGATCTCGCCTCTTCTGCTGAGCGAGGGAGCTATACGGGCGCAGTTTCCATATTGTATGTGAGAGAAAGAAGAGTATGGCCAGCAATTTGATGACCGCTTTGGCTGACCGCGGAAAGTCTCAACACCCCTCCCAGCATAGCGCCCATGATCAGTGGGCTCCTACTGATCAGATGGACCTGGTCATCGATCTTCTGGTTTCTGTCCATCGCTTCCTTCGCGACATTCATCATTATGCTTTTATTTATACCCGAGACTGCGCGAAGTATTGTCGGTAATGGGAGCGAACCTACATCTGGTGTCACTACGCCTTTTATTAGGATCCTCACACCTTCAGGACCGTTCACGCCTGTTCGCTCAACCTACTGTGGAAAGAAGGAGGCCGGTCGGAATTTCAACCCCCTGTCGGCTTGCCTAGTGCTGAAAGACCGCGGAACTCTGACTGCCTCTATCTGTTTCGGGGTCTATTACATGGTACAATCCTGCTTGCAAGCCACTCTGTCCACAGTCTTCGTGGAAACCTACAAGGTTTCAGGCTTGGTCGCTGGTCTGATCTACATACCCTTCGGTGTCGGGTGCTCAATTGCAGCATTTGTTGCGGGTAAGTCACTGAGTACATTCCACGATAAACGGTGGAGTCTGACGAGGTGGATTGCTAGGTAGAATCGTAGATCAAGACTACCGGAAGACCGCAGAGAAGCATGGGTTGACCATGGAACGATGTATTACCCTCGAAGACCCTGATTTTCCCTTCGAACGCGCACGGTTAAGGAGCTGCAAATACAGCTTGGTAGCATGCTGTCCCCTTATCGTGGCTTACGGCTGGACACTACAGGCCAGGGTCGTAAGAGTCACGGACGAAGCATTAGAGAAATCCACTGACATCCCCAGCATATGGCCGCGCCTTTGGTCCTCCAATTCTTCATCGGATTTTCCAACCAGATTCTATACACTGTAAGATTGTCGCTGGGCATGCCTGCTCCCAATTAACTTATGTGACAGTGTCTCAATACCTTACTCCTGGATTACTGGCCTGGCCGTGGAGCCTCGGTGCAGGCCGCCAATAACCTCATCCGGTGCGAACTAGCCGCGATCGGTCTTGCAGTTCTAGACGTGATGCTCAGAAGCCTGGGCCCTGGATGGTGTTTCGTTCTGCTAGCGGCAATCCATTTCACCACTTTGATCGGTTTCATACTGCTCGAGGTGCGTGGACAGCATTGGCGACAAGAGAAGACTTCCCCGGCCACTGCTCAGACTTGAGCTACAGCCATTGATGGTTCAATGTGTAGTGCGGAATATCGTGACACATGGAGGGGCGCATGTTCCGAGGTCATATGCCTTGGATCTGGGATGTTCGATGTGGTAGCAAGCAATCGGCGTCGAGATGTCAAGGAGATAGATAAGTAGCTGATAGCTTTTTCCACGGCGGTTGTTTCCTTACCTATTGCTCACCTTACGAACCTCGAACTTGCGTTTCCAGATAAAAAGAACATCGTGATGATCTGGATTGACTGGATCGTGGTGCGACAGGTGAATCGTTTTGGGAGGGTATCTCCAAGGGGGTGGCTCTGGTGGCACCTAGCATCGGGGATTCCACCCCCATGAGGTCGGTCCCGTCAGCATGCGAAATGCGACGCGCAAGCCACTGTTCCCCAGCCACTTTGTATTTTCTAGCTTCTGTGCCCCACACATCGCGATTGTCGAACCTAAGACCCTCTCGTCACTTTGATCACCCTCGCCCAACGACAAAACGACAAAGTGAAAGAAGCCCGATACCTTTCTGCCTTAGATCTTTAAGTCTGGATCAGAAATGCCGGAAGAAACTCCGAAGCCCCAACCATACAGGCCGGCGCAGGCCGGGCGCCACAAGCCGATGCTGCAGCCTTCTCCTGCCTCAGCTCCCAGACCAATCGATCCGTCGAACCCCGCATACAAGCAAGCCTACAAGACAGCCACCCGAAAGTACACCAGTTTCTTGATAGCCATGCCGGTTCTCCTAGTCACCTCCTACTTCCTGTACGGCCGCCTTGCCAACGAGCTGGGACGTAGATTCGGGGACGAGGATCTGGTCAAAACTACGCCGAAGTCCTCGATGGATAAAGAATGAACGAAGGCGGAATAAAGAAAAATTCACAGCTACGCAAAGCTGCCCATGCGACCGCACTGTTGGAGCTTGGCAGGTTCATGATCTGCAACGAACGGGGTCGTAAGCCAGGCTTTCGTGCCTGGAGTTTACAGCTCGGCCTGCGAAGACGATGCGAACCTCGACACGACCATCTCTGCGGAGTGGCATGTGTGGTATGACCATATACCAAGTCGCAAAGTGCACCCACGCTTCGAGTCTCCGCACCGTTCGGCCGACGTACGATGACTATTTCGAAACACAATGGAAGGGACCTCCAGGCCATGACATGTCGAGAACTGTGTTAAGGAGATTCTGTATACAGTCGGCCTCCCCATAGCAGGGTTTATCTATCGACTTCTGCTACTCCGCCTGCCCGCTCTTGAGCACAGCATGGGGAAAGATAACTCTAAATTCCCGTCAAATCCAGGTTAGGCGTACGCACAACGTGTTCCCCGAGTTCTCCGGCCTCACCGCCGAACGCTGTAAACGATCTTCGCAGCGCCATGTGTTCGTTTGGGGCTTGAAATGGGTTGTTGGAAGGGCGGCTTGCCTGGCTCTAGTAGCCACTCGCTCGGACGGTGGCCAACATCAAGAACGAGAGCTCAGGTTGTATTCCGGGGCCCATAGCGGTTGCTTGAACACCAACACCCATGAAAAGAGGCTAACGATTGCCACAATGGCCACGACGGTCAAAACGATCTCGAGTGTGTCCATGGTGATGATCAGGAAGGGAGTTCTTCTCGGGAAGTAGTCGCTGAGCGGGATGGTTGCTGATGAAGCTCGACAAACTCGGCCTCGAGCGGGCAGATTATATAGATCCATGCTCGAGCAAGCTGGCTATCGCTGTTCAGTCATCCTTCAGTGTACACTTGGAATTTGACGCATCAATACGTCAACACGACTGGATTCCCCATATCATTATCGTCGATGGGGTCTTGACTCCGTTGCCACTGTATCATACACATGCACCTTCATCTTGTTTTCGTCGCGATTAGGCGTGGACTATTGTGTTATCATATTGAAGAATACCTGTCTTCAGAACAAAGTCAACTAATACTGCCTCTTGTCTCGCTATCTATGTAGCTACGCTACACCGGCGCACCTCGCTATCTACCGTCGTCGCTGCTGTGGGCCATAAGGCCACCGGCCGGCCCGCCCGCACCAAATGAGGACGCATGCGATAATGAAGAGCCCAATGACTCCGACAATGATTCCGGCGATACCGGCGCCGCTGAGGGAAGTACCCGCCGCGGGGTCCGAACCTCCGTAGTCGGCAAACTGCTGCGACTCGTCTGGTACGGCCGTGGGCTCCTCGTCACTGCTGGCGGTGGTGAAGGTTGCGCCGTCAGCGATCGGGGCGCCGAAGCCGAGGGTGGCGAAGAGGGTGAAAATGAGAGCCAGCAATGCGAGCATCTTGAGTGATATAGCTTGGGAGGGTTTCTGTTTCGGTTAGTCAAAGTGCTTGCGAAATGGAGTCGATATGAGCCAGTTTCGTTCCGCCTTGCTTCGCCTTATGTACTCCTGAGGACCTCCAACTCTTCAGTCATGTTCTACTCATTTCCTGGACATTTGTTGGCGCAGATGACAAAGGTGCCTTGTCAAGCGAGGACAATGCGGTTGCCGCTTGAATGCCATGGTTGTGCGGAACAAAGACGAAGAGGGCTTTGTACCACACAGCATTTGCCCTGGTGCGGCACGGATCGACTTGATTCAAAATGGAAACACAGCTTTTCGATGGGCAGCTGGGCAACTGTTAGGTTTCACCACCTGTGTTTTCCCACAACGAAGGAGAGACGGAACAGCATTATCGTTTTGGGAATCCGTTCATGATAATTGACGGGTATTAAAGCCGTAGCAGAGATTCCCGGAGTCGTTTACCATATCACTAAGCACCGTTCATCTGCCTGAGGCAACTGTCAATACGAAGCTGAAGAGACAGTCACCCTAGCACCTAGCACTCGAACACGATGTCTAATATGTCGATATTGAATGTGGTAGCTTTGGTGCTCGTTCTTTCGCACCCC
The DNA here is from genome assembly GCA_022376655.1 of Xylariomycetidae sp. FL0641. Classification (NCBI taxonomy): domain Eukaryota; kingdom Fungi; phylum Ascomycota; class Sordariomycetes; species Xylariomycetidae sp. FL0641. Next base: position 66,426 of record JAJJKE010000108.1, on the reverse strand, counting down.
TTGGTGGGCCTACTCATAATGGTCTCCATTCTCAAGTCCCACGAACGCCGCTCGCGGCTGGAGTGGGGGATTGATGTTGAAGAAGGCCGGGAGACTGATTCTGAAGACGAAGACGGCTGGGAGGTGAATACTTTAATGGGGGAAGACAGCCTGGAGGTCGATACGTTATTGGAAAAGAGATAGTTCAGTACGTCGGCCTTCCGTTCGTTCTGCTAACAGACCAGCCCCTAGATCCATACCGGCACTGAACAATACTGATCTTGTCTCTTGCTTGCTGTAGTCTCGATACCCGGTCAATGAAACAACCGTTCCCTCTCCCGCTATTATCCTGCATATGTGCCTACTTACTTGGTTCTACAAACATATCACTGAGTTCTGACGGGAGTACCCTACGGGCTTCCGTCGCTTGTGTACGGTTCGCATGACGATCAGACTTGCTAGCTATGCACTCACTCCGTCCCAACAATGTAGCAAAGTCATCGCGCCATGGGGTCTATTAATCACTGGCTTCCCAGCCGTCTGGCTCCAAGTAGTGTAGATCGCTGTCACAATCCCCTGAGTGAAAGATACTCGTTATCAGCATGAATGGTCATTTCTGTTCCATACTTGCACGTATGGATATATTTTGAGGATCGCAACGCCACGACCCAGCTTTCCAGCCATGACAGCACATAGACCATTTGACGCAATTCCGTTCAACATGCCAGCAAGACGCACGTGTAAGCTTGCGAACCCGGGCGTCCATACTTAGTCAACCGCCGGCCCTCGTTCCTCTATAAGAGCACCAGGACCGCGACCCTTACCCCCGTCCACCCAGATTTCAGAGGCAACAAGCCCACCACCGCACGCCAGCAGTCCCCCCAAACCGCCCCACGATGAACGACAAAGTCTTCTACGCGATGTTCAGCACCGCGGTCGCCCTGATCGCCCTGCTCAACGTCGCCTGCGCGCTGGCCTTCTGGTTCGTGACCCGGCAGAACACGCTGTACGGGGAGCGGCTGGTGATCCGGCGCGCCCGGCCGCGCGCCCCGCCGGGGACACCGGCCGGGGAGAGGTTCCGAGACGAGGAGAACGACGAGGAGCACGGTATACCCGTGGTGCCAATCGCGGTGGTGATGCCGAACGGGCAGGTCACGCGGCCGGCGCAGGAGAGTGATATCGCGCCCCCGGAGGAGAGCGCGCCTACGGACGCGGAGGTGGGATACGGCGTCGACCATGCCGAGAGTCCCGGCGCGCCGGAGAACTCCAGTGAGTCGGGGACGAGCTCCACAGGGACCAGCTCGACGGGGTCGGAGAGATCGAAGGGGTTGAAAAGCTTCATAGACGCTGAGTGAGAGTAGTCTTGGAATGGTGCATGGCCAGTCGCACTTAACGTCGTTCTGAACGGTCGACTTGTAAAGGTTACCGTAGTGTATCCTGTCGATCAGAATAGAGAATACTCTTAAATTACTAAACCGTTTCCAAAAGCCATAGTACTTTATCACAATCTCGCCGCCTGCATGGGCACCTTAACCTCCTTCTCCTCCTCTTTCTCCTTCTCATCCTCCTGGGCCGCCTGACCGCCCGCATAATCCACGATCTGGCGATCCGTAACCGTGCCACTCTTCGAGAGCAGCCTCCTCCTGCCGGCGGTCGACAGCGGCGGGTCGTCATCGTACTCCCGGATGTAGAACGCCCAGTCCGCCGAGTCGTCCAGCTCGGTCTGGGAGAAGCCGTTGCCGAGCCAGGCGAAGCGGTTGCCGCCGGCATAGCGCACGTCGAAGTCCTCCCAGCGCACCTCGCGCACGCACTCGAGGTAGTGCAGGGTGCTGCCGGGCCAGACGCCCGTCACCTGCCCGGTCGCGCCGTCCTTGTACCAGCTGCGGCACGCATCCGTCCACACCGTGCGCCGCATGAACCAGTCGCGCCAGCGCGCGAACTCGTCCACCGCCGCGGCCTTGGGCGCGAACGCCGCCACGTTCGTGGTCTGCCACCGGTCCAGCGCCCGGCAGACCCAGTCGGCCTGGGCCTCGACGCCCGCCAGCACCGGCCCGTTGCCCACCGGCGAGTTCGGCCCCAGCAGCGTCAGGTAGTTGGGGAACCCCGGCACCGCCAGCCCCAGGTACGCGGCCGCCGGCGCCGCCCGCCACGCCTCCCGCAGGTCCGCGCCCCCCCGCCCCACCAGCGGGAACCGCGGCGCGAACGACGTGTCGAAGCCCGTCGCGCACACCACCACGTCCAGCGGGTACTCGGTCTCGTGCCCGTCGCCGCCCACCGCCACGGCCCCGCGCGGGGTGAGGGCGGTCACCCCCCCGAACACGACCCGCACGTCCGGCGCCGCCAGCGCCTCCAGGTAGCCGACGCCGGGGGAGAAGCGGCGGCAGGCGGCGCTCCAGGCGGGGACGAGCCGCCTCGCCAGCTCGGTACCCGCGGCGGCGCCGCCGAGCTTCGCGCGCATCTGCGCCGCCAGCGCCGCCTGCGTGGCCGCGTGGTCCGGGTGCCCGCGCAGGTACAGGCCGAAGCGGGCGTTGAAGCCGGCCTCGACGGCCTTGCGTTGCGCGAGGAGGGCACCGGCGGCGCCGAACGCGGCCCGCTCCGCGTCGCCGAAGGCGCGCTGGCGCAGGCCCGCCGCCGGCGCCACCCACGTCGCCTGCCGCACGAAGGTGGTGATGCGCGCGCCGGCCGCCCGGATCGCGGGGAGGGCCTGCAGCGCGGACGACCCGTTGCCGATGATCCCCACGCGCTTCCCGGCCAGCTGCACGCCCTCGTCCCAGCGCGCGGTGTGCAGCACCGGCCCGCGGAAGGTGTCCAGCCCCGAGATGTCCGGCCATTTCCAGTGGTTCAGGATCCCCCCCGCGTTGATCAGGATGTCGCATTCGTCGTGGATGCGCTGGGCGGCGGCGGCGGTGGTGGTGGTGTCTTGCACCTCGACCTTCCATACGCACTGTTCGTCGTCCCACCGCGCGCCCACGACTTGGTGCCGTAGGCGGATGTGCGGGTAGAGGTTGTACTTCCGCGCGAAGCCTTCGTGGTACTCGAAGATCTCCTGGGCGGGAGGGTAGACCGACGTCCAGTCCAGCTTCGGCTCGAACGACCATGTGTAGTTGTGGCTAGGTACGTCACAGGCGCATCTTGACTTGCTCAGTTACCGTGGGACTCATATGACGGCTTGACTAAATGGTTGCTTACCCCGGATATCTGTTTTCATACCACGTCCCTCCCACTGCTGGGTTCTTCTCGTAGAGTGTCAGTCGGAAGTTCTCGAAGTGCTTGTTCAGCTTGTAGGCCATGAGAAGACCCGAAGCTCCAGCTCCTATGCAGATGATCCGCATATGTCTCTCGGAGTGTATAGGGTTATGAAGACGCCTGAAGGCATCTTGCCCTGGAGGTGATGCTGTCTCGGTTATTGGGCATTCGGCCATGGTGAAGCTGGAGACCACCCTTGGGACTGGGAACAGGTGTAAGAGGGGTATAGCGATCCCCTCACAAGACCATGATGCCGCCATGAGGTGATTAGAGCCATTAATACTGTAGAGGGAGTCCAGTGTTCGCCTCATAGTAGCCAAGCAAGTAGGCTGCGGCCGGCATCGAAGCCCGGACTGCTGCTCGATCCATCCTTGGTCACCGTGCCACTGCCGTACGGATACTCACATGAACAGCGGGTATCGTGGCAGCACAGGGTAGCATCCTCGTTACGTATTGCCTCTCCTCAAGGTTGCGTTGCCACGGTTGCTCCTGGTCAGTAGCCTGACGATGGCCAGCTTAAGACGCTTGTCATTGAATCGACTGATTCGTGCAGGTTACAGAGTCAGGCTGCCCATGACACATGCAGCTTTCTGTAGGAGATTCGAATAAAATCATGACTCGTGAAAGCTTCCTTCAGACCAGGGGTCTTGCGCGATGTGAGCTCATCTATCACGCCTCTATCTCCGGTTCCAGTCGCGCGACCCGAACGTGTTGGTGCCGTGCAGGCCACACAATCGGAATCCTGGAACCGGCCATATTTCAGGCTAGGTACATACTTTACTCTGCATGCCCGAGCCGGCGATTGTGTGCATCCGCAGAAGGTGGTGTTCTGGATCGTGGATGGTCGAGTCACTCTGTTGGTGTTCTGATTTTTGGTTTACTGGGCTCCTGACTTATTAGCAGACTTAAGTCCTCAGCAGCAATAGCATTTAGATTGAAAAGACCTTCCTTGAAAACATGATCGACCCAGAGTAGGGACAATTCCTTCGCGGGGAAGCGTTGCAAGTGGAGGGGGGACAGCCGCATGACATCTACCATGGTACTTAAACTATACGAATCCTGCGTGGCATCGTGAGCCTCCCCTACTGCTGACCGCATACTCAGTCGCTAGACTGCCTATTAGTGTGAACTTGCCATTGGTGCTACCTGCGGGGATGAATTGCTTATCGCGTACAAGCTCGTCTTTTACCTCTCCTGTCCCGTTGCAGTCGTTCCCGGAGACGTGTCGTATCGCACCCTCCATCCGACAGGGCCTGGACCGAGTCGACCGCTACTGCGCCGTGAAGCCCCCGTCGACGACCATTGCAGTTCCTTGCATATAACTGGCCAATGGCGAAGCCAGGAAGGCGATGGCGTCTGCGATCTCGTCCGGCGCGGCCAACCGCCCCAGCGACGTCCCATCCGCCACATTGCCGAGCGCCGGGCGCACTTTCATTTGCTCCGCCAGCAGCGGCGTTTCGACGTATCTAGCAGGTCGGCCGAGTGAATGTGCATAGGGCTAGAAGCGGGGGGGGGGGGACTGGAGTGAGCGGGGAGGGGGGCCACAGTACCCGGGACAGACGGCGTTGATCCGGATTCCCAAGCGCCCGTACGTATTGGCGTCGGCTCTCGTGAGGCCCAGGAGCCCTTCCGTGTCTCGTTAGCCTGTCTAAGTACCTAGACATGTAGTTACCTCCCTCCCGCCAGGAGAGCGAGGGGGGGGAATAGACGCAACCCGCAAAAGAAGGGGCCGTACGTACCGCTCTTCGAAGTCGTATACGCGGTATGGTGCAGCTCGCCATGCGCGACCAGGCTCAACACACTGCCAACGTTAACGATAGCGCCCCTGCCCACGCGCTTGTCCCGGTCCTCCTGGCCGCGCATCCGCCTCAGCGCCGCCCGCTGGCAGCGCCAGGCGCCGGTGAGGTTCGTGTCGAGGACGCCGCGCAACTCCTCCTCGGCGAGCAGGTCGGTGGGTGGGGCGGCCGCCGCCGAACGCGCGCGCGAACCCGGCCTCGACCGCCGCGCCGTCCCGCACGTCCATCGGCACCTCCAGCACGGCGAGGCGCGGGTGCGCCGCGTTGACGTCCGCCAGCGTCACCCCCCAGCCCCCGCGCCGCGCCCGTGATCAGCGCCGTCGTCCCCTTCAGCAGTGGTGATGCCATAACTGTCCGGGCCTACCTGGTCGGGGTGGGTCGCATGTAAGCACTAGAGCGCGGCCCGTCGCGCGCCCTGGAACTGTGGCTCGTGACGAAGTACAGTAGTTACCCTAGTTACTGCATACACCCCATACTGCATAAACTAGGGATACTGCATATTTGTCCAGGTCCCGAATCTTTTTGTATGGGAGATTTGCTAGAAACTGCATAAACTGTATATTGCATATACTTTTCATAGATATGCAGTTGCAAGGGTTAAATTTTAGTGCGGCTAACCATTCCCCCTTATATTTTAGGCTTGTGCTTAGCCTAGTTAGCTTTCGGCAAGCCAGATTTTTACCCTTCACCGGGTCGCATATCTTACCTGCTTATATACATATCACCAACAACGCCGCCGCACCTTTTCTTTTCTTATACCAGGTTGTCGCTGGCACCCTGCTCCTATACGCACCCATTTTTAGTAGGAAATAGAGCTGACAAGTAGGGTGGGCCCTAGTCACGTGCTTTCTAGAAACTGCATAAGTTCTAGAAACTGCATATTGAAGGCCTGCCCGAATCGTATGCAGTATCTAGGGTAACCACTGTACAGGCGGGCAGGCGCCTGCTCATCGTGGGGCAAAACGCCTAGAACAAAATGCCAGGGCCGATATGTACTTACACTGATTCGGCACGTGCGAGCCCTCCGATCTATGCTTGTTGGGACAAGGGACAGAGGCCGCAGAGAACTCGATCGGTGACACTCACGAGTTAAGTATTAGATTACCGGTACTCCAACGACCCGGGTTAAATCCAACCGTGAATAGGGCAATGCTTTTGACTTTGCATCGAGTATGCGATCGGGCTGGTCACCACCGGCTCGATGGCCCGGCGCCCGTGATGAAACCGAGGGATCGAGCTTGAAACCGAGTCTCTCCTAGACCCATCCCAAAAGACATCGCTAATGACCCAGTTGCAGAATCGCTGGCCACCTATATTAGGGTGCAGTCTCATGAGTATGGGCAGTTCATCCAGAGTCACAGTAACTATTCCACAAAAGGCTGGATAAAGCACACTACAGCAGGTAGCTAGTAGAACGGCTCGCCCTCAGCACAATCCACTCCCTCCTCGACGCACCGCTTGACCGCAGCCTCAGGGTCCTCGTCACCGTCCAGCATGTCGAGCCAGCAGCTCTTAACCTTGGGCTGGTCGAGCAGCAGGGCCGTGAGGTTCGCGACCGACGCGCGACTGGACGTGCCGCTGGCGTCCTTGGTCTTGCCGAGCTGGACCTTGCCGGCGGGCTCGAGGGTGAGGGCGCTGGGGCGGAGGCAGATGCCGGCGAAGTCGTCCGGCCGCTTGCGGCTCTCCTCGCACAGGACCTGGTCGGCGGCGATCTTGGCCTCGTAGTAGCGCTTGAGCTGGGTCAGCACGCCCTCCTGCTGCGCCTTCCACGTCGCCTCGTCCCACCACGGCGCCTTCGCCCGCCGCGACGTGATGAACGAGATCATCACGAACCGCCTCACCGCCGGCGTCGCCACCGACGCCCGGATGAAGTGGCAGGCCGCGTCGCGGTCGATCGCGAAGGTCTGGGAGGAGCGTCACGGTTAGTGAGGGCGCAAGTAGAGAAAACAAGGAGGAGGGGGAGAGAGTATTACCCGCTCCGGCGCCCCCTTACCGCCGGCGCCCGCACTGAACACCACGTAGTCGGGCTTGACCTCGTCGATGAGGCTCTTGGCCTGGTCGTCGCTCTTGACCTCCTCGAGGCTGCGCACGAGCACGTTGAGCTTCCCGCTGTGGCCCTCGCCCAGCTTCTGCAGATTGGCCACCTGCTCCGGGTTGCGGATGATGCTGGTCACGTTCCACGAGCGCTGCAGCAGCATCGGCGTCAGGAGCTGGGCGACCTTGCCGCTGCCGCCGAGGAGGAGGACGTGGTGGGCTGCCATGATGATCGGAGGCATGCGATTGGGGCGAGAGGTACGAAGATAGAATAGACTTATCACGATGGCTTCGAAGGTTTTAGCGACGAGGTATCGACAGCAAGTCTGGCGATCTTCACCAGCAGAGGTGTTCGGCGATGATTACATAAGACTTGGTGCTGTAGATTTCTGTTACGTCACGACCGGCGAAGTTCTCACCACAAAGGCGGGGATCACCTTCCGGCACCTAAAGTAGCCTCCAGTGTTTTCCAGACCCCCCCTTTTTCGTCATCTGTATCCGTACGGTCTTTTCTTTCGTTGCGATGATTCTTAAATTCCAAAAAGTGTCTTCCTGTGATGTATCCCTCAGCCTTTATTCGTCGAAAATCCGCCAATACAGTCTTCATAGATGAACATATTCTAGAAGGCTGTCTCCATGCTTGAAAAAACTACCAGCGAGCTTCGTATCAGCAGGCAGACTGGATGTCTCGGGGGCAAATGCAATCTATGAGTTGTGCTGGGAATGTCTTCTAGGTCAGCTAACGGCACCCCAGCGCCGGTAGAGGCCAGTTGAACGGTTTGAGCACGAGATGCTTGGTGCAAGCATGCAGCTCAATGCCCACCGTTTCTAGCAAGTTCGTTCAGCCGAGGCGCTCATGTCGTATCTGCCATGATGGCTACCGACTTCATGCAGTGGGGTATTAATTCGGTGAGTATGGCCCGGCTCAGAGCACAGAACGATACTGGCGAGTTCGACAAGAACAGAATCGCCCCTGGTGTTGTCCCATCGGAGATCTCTATCGGGCAGGGGAAGCTGGGCGAGAAGAACAAGAACCATATTACCATGACGATGCCCGTTGAGGAAATTCCCTACGGGAAGGTAGGAGATGAGGAGAACATGGCTGCGGCAATACTGTTCTTGACCGGTAGGGGTTAGAAATACCAGGACGGGATTGTCGTCGTCGCCGATAGCGGGCGTGAGGGGATCCTTTTGTGTCCATTGCCTACGAGCCCGTGTCCTGCTTTATCCACGTCTCCCCCTGTCAATGTGCATCCCACATCATCGAGACAGCCAACTGCTCTACTTTCGGGCTATGCCTAGACGGCTTTCACATTCTCGCCAAGCTTTGGGGCAGGCCGGTGACGACGGCGAGCGCATCGGCATGTAGTTCGAGTAGTGGGTCACAAGGTGAATGAGATGTGTGTGTTCACTAAGGCCGGGACGATGGCGATATAGGTCATTGTTTATGTCTTCTGGGTTCGTGAGCCAGACTCGTGTCTCACACATATGGTATACCAGTAACATGCGCATCCTCGCCCCCTTCACCGAGATCCGAGATCCTCGCTGGTCCTTCCCTTCCCCGCCTGCCGGTGTGATGCTTGCCACCAGATTGGGCTCCCTCTAGTCGCGGTGCTCGTTGACTGTCAATTCCACATCTGTCCTGGGCCAGAAGCGACTCAAGTCTCCTACGGGGAGCCGGATAGGCAACCGCATCTCCCCGGCCATGATAATGAAACACATGTACCAACCAAGCAAGGCCACGAAGAAGATGACGCCACCGCCGGCCTAGGTTCTTGTCAGCTGTGGCTCGGAAACCCCAGGTTCAATGATCCTTACCTTCTGCAGCTTCCCAGCAGTCTCGTAGTCACCCCAGGACAGCCTGAAATACGCGCTCGCGAGGATCCAGGCTGCCGTCATGGTGAGCCCGAAAATCGTCGCCAGCACCGTGTTGATCTTCAGGGTGAAGACGAAGAAGGAGAGGAAGGCGAAGCCCCAGACGATCAAGTAGAGGCCGATGGCGGCGTTGTATTCGGTCGAGGCAGCCCCGGTAGGGTCGGTGGGGGACGCGTAGGCCGCGCCGAGCTGGAGCGTCGGGACCTGCAGGAGGCCGAAGGACAGCCAGAAGACGGCGAACAGGCCCATGACGAGCATGGAGAAGAAGTTGCCCATGATCCACTCGAACACCAGCGCCAGGATCATGAGCACGGGCCCCACGAAGAAGAAGATCCCCCTTTCCGGCGGTTAGCTCGCTGGTCTGCCCGGTAGCTGCCGTGCCGGCGCTGGCTGGGCATCACCTACGCTACGGGAGACAGCCCGGAGGCTCCGCCCCATCCCATTATCACCATGGCGAAGGTGGACGCCGAGATGACAAAGCTATAAGTGTCAGCTTCCGGTCCAGCAGATCCTCGCGTCGCTGCCCCTCCTGGGTTTCCGAAGACTCACCCGATGAACCCAAGCGGCGTCGGGTTGGCGAAGCGTCTGTGGTAATCGCCGGCATGGGGGACTTTCGGAGTCAGGTACAGCTGCAGTCGGTCAGATGCCTCGTCTCTTCAATGTACCGCAGGCACGTGGATTCCGACCTTCTCGAATAGTTCCGGTGACATGGTGACCCCCGTCGCCGTTCGATGAAGTCCCTTTTCCTCATCGTGGTGATGCCCGATCGGGGTGGCCGAGTGTTCCGTACTAGACATGCTTGCTGCTCCTATACAATCTCGAACTCGACGGTGGTGCTGATCAGGACAGGGACGTGAGTTTGGGGCCCATCGTCTCCGTGAGCAGCTTGTACGGTTTGTATACTAGACCACGATGACCCGCCAAGGTCCGAGCTGGACCTGTTTGGCAGGTGAGACGATGCTGATAGCTTATTTCCCTTCCTATACTGCTATTTTGCCAAAGGGTATTCTTGGCAACTATCGAGGTCGCTGCCAAGGAGGCTGATATATCCGTCCAGTGAGCGCATCTGGATGTAACCTAGGCGCGGGGGATTGGCCAGGAAGCCTTCCGCTCGGCACGACCCGGTTTATTAGGCCAAGCTGAAGACAGCTACGGTCGTGAAACTCCGCTGGTAGGGAAACGGCAGTTGAGGCTACAGTGCAGGACCAAGTCATGCCCCGGGCGAATCACATCCGTGTCCCCGCGTCGGGTATATGGTTCCAATATCGATCAGTATCAAGGCCAGTGCCCAGTGGTGTCACTGTGGACGAGGGCCGAGTACTCATATCAGCGTCAAGGTCACATCATCGGTTGCATTGGGAGCTGTTTACTCTCGGAGTGGGAAGAAGTTACCACATTGGGACGAGGGTCACATCAGTTTCGAGGCGGAGCGACGATACCGCGTAAGTTCTCCCCCTTTCTGACTGAACCGGGCTTATGGGGTCATGGATCACGGCAAATCAAGACCATACTTGTGATGCGACCTGCTTAGCCGCGCCTACACTCGCTATACGCGATGCCATAGTTCTTCCTCGTCGATTAGAGAAAGACCCTTATTTACCACTCAGGTACTCCTCCCACCCGATTTCGTGCAACTTCTCCGCCTTCGCCACGACCTCGTCGCTCATATTCTTCATATACTGAGCCATGGCAGTCCTGTACTGGGAGTCCGTGGACCCGAGGATCTTGATTGCGAGAAGAGCGGCGTTGGTGCTGTTATTGATCCCCACCGTGGCCACGGGGCATCCACGGGGCATCTGCACGATGGACAACAGACTATCGTTACCGTCGAGGTGCGTGGCCTTGATGGGCACGCCGATGACCGGGACGGTGGTCTCGGATGCCAGCATGCCGGGAAGGTGGGCGGCACCGCCGGCCGCGGCGATGAGCACACGGACCCCTCTTGCCGCGGCGGACTGGCCCAGCTCCACCATCTTGTGCGGCGTGCGATGTGCCGACGTGATCGTCACGTCGTAGGGCACATTGAATTTCTCGAGGATCTGCAGTCCGGGCTTAAGGACTGGCATGTCCGAGTCCGAACCCATGGTGACGACAACCAGGGGCTTCAGGGGGTCGCGGGAGGTCTTGGACGCCGGCTGGGTAGGAGCGCTGGGACCGGCGGTCGCTGATGGGCGCAGCGAGGCAGATGCTGCCTTTACCCGGTCGTCCCGTATGCAGTCGACCTCTTGGATCAGTGGCGCCGCAAGCTGTTCCAGATCTGCTTCTGCGTCATGTGTGGTCACGGTGATATGGCCGATTTTGCGGGCGGGCTTGGAGGCCTTGCCGTAGAGATGAAGGAAGACGTCCATGTCGGCCGTAGAGGACTCAAACGCCATGTCCACAAGCTTGTTGTGAGACTCCTCCCGCGCACCTCCTAGGATATTGAGCATCAAGCCTTTCGCCACACGCGGCTTCAGTTTCAGGCCGCTTTTCGGCAGGATGTCCAGAATCGAACATAGCTGTGCCTTGAACTGTGACATTTGCGGGAAACATTCGATGGAGTGGTGGTAGCTGTTGTGGACGCGGGGCGCGACCTCGTTGACCGCAATGCTTCCTGGTTCAGCTGTTAGGGACCCCATCGCCATTTCGAAAGATAGGAGGAGTACTTACCATCTTCCAGTACGAACATCTCTACGGCAAATACACCCCGTCCTTTCAGTGTCCGGACTACATCCGAAGCCACCTTCTCCGCTTGCTTGCAGGCATCGGTAGACACCTGCCGCGGAGGATGGAAGACTTTGGTACAGATGCTGTCTTGGTGGACGGTTTCGACTGCAGGATACGGATACACATCCCGCAGAGTCCCTTGGTCATCTTCGCTTCTGACGACAAGGCAGCTAAGCTCTTTCTTGAAAGGTACCCATTTCTCGGCATACAAGGGTAATGTGCCCAGGGCCTTGGCTGCCTCCTCAAAGTCATCTTCGGAGCTCACCTTGAAGTTCCCACGGCCTGCAGATGTGACAATTCAGTGGATGTACCGTGAAACGAGTTGAGTAGCGGTCCGCTTACCATCGTACGAACCCTTGCGGGCCTTCAGCATAAAAGGGAGACCCAACTCCTTGGCGGCTTTGCGCAGAGACTCCTGCACAGGTGCACCCCCCTCAAGGGCAGTCTGAGGCGCAATGGGGATGCCGGCCTTGCCGAAGTGCTCCTTTTGGAGGTACTTATCCTGTATCAAACGGATAGTCTCCCATGAAGGGTGGACCGGGACCTTCTTGATTTGACCATTAGCAATGGTGACACCCTCGGTGGCAATCTCTTCGAGAACACCAGTGGTTACATGCTCGATCTCGACGGTAATGTAGTCACACTTAGCGGCCAGCTCGCGGACCTTTTCAGGATCGGTGATAGAGCCGGTGACATGCTTTGGGTTGCTGTTGATCTGCTTAGTTGGGCAGTCGGCAGCATCGAGGACGACCAGCTCAATGCCGAGCGGAGCGGCGGCCTCCTGAAGCTGTGTGGAGGCGGGGGATTAGTCGGAGTCTCAGACAGCAGTGAAGAGATAACCAAAGTGGTCATACCATGCGTCCAAGTTGACCTGGGAGCGTCAGCCTCGGTGTACAGAGAGGCGGGCAAGGTATGAAGTCATTGTAGCTGTTGACTGGAGGTCTCAGACTTACCGCCGCCCAAAACCCCAATTACAGGTCTCTTCGTCATCTCGTGTGTTTGTGTGTGTGTGTATGAAGCTTCTTGGCCACTACGGAGACCCAGTCCCATGTGCTCAGCCGTTGAGTGGGAGGATTCCGTTAGGGATTCAGAATGCTGGATATATCTGCAGCCACCGCGAGTCGCCAAGACGCCCGTTAGTGCGATGCTCTGTATTCGGGGTTTTGCGGTCTCATTCAGAGCTAGCCCCTGTGAAAATCGTCCAATGTTGCAAGATTGGGAGTCACAGTACGAACCCTAGAAACTGGTAAAAAATGCAAACTGCAAATCAACGGTTAAAAACTTATACAGTTACGAGGGCTGAATTTTGGTGTAGCGGACCAATTCTACCCCATATATTTGGCTTTTTGGTGGGGATGGGGTGGCTTTTGTCCAATCAGAAGCTTAGTGTTTAGGCCCCTCCCGCAGTATGCGTCGTCTTCGGTCTCTTCACTGCCTGTACGAGTGACTGCACCTCCACGTCGAGTAGAGTCTGCCTTCCTGCTATTACTAGTGACATTCACTAGTCTTTTAACACATGAAAGCCCCAGGGCCATCCGTACCTCGTTCTGGGTACTGTGAAGATCGCTATGGTTGTCATAAGTTCAAGCCGATGATTCAAAGTTGACTAGGGACCCAAGTTAACGTCACCTGAGGCGCAGAGAGGTCACCTGACATCTTCCCCGACAAACTTCCTGCGCGGCACACACGGCCAAGCATGCAGCGGGTGGCATGGAAACGAGCCGGCCGGATCGGCTCTGCGACTTCCTGTCGGGAGAATCACAACACTTCAAGCCTTTAGCCGGAGATCGGCGGCGCGGCCCTGGCCACTGTACGGAGCGCACAGCCAATCAACTGGAAATGCCCCAAGAGCCGCCCGGCGGAAAAGGCGACACGGCCCTCAGGTAAAGAGAGCGGGACCAGCGGCGGCTCGCCGGCGACTTAAGCCGCAAATTGGATACCAATGCAGACGAGGCTGATGCTTGCGAAGGAGACAGCTGTGATTAGACAAGAGTTCGCTCCTGGTGTCTCGGCACGAGCGTGTACCCGGCCAAGACAGCATGGTGACATATGACGGGCTACACGGCCTGTTTGGGTGAAGCACTTGCCGGAGACCGGGCATTGTCAAAACCAACAGGAATCCTCTGGCGGTTAGATGGCAGCCGAACTCTTGTCTTCTTGGTCAATCTAACCTCGAAACCCCACACATGTCACGATGCAGTTTCCAGACGGCGCGAAGATGAATTTGTTCCAGGAGGCGCTGCTCTATTCGATGATTGTGGCAGCGACAGCCACGCCACTACTGCCCGCAGACACTGCTGAGAAGTCTTGCGTAAGTGGCATTTTCGAAGCCAACGAAGGCAACCCTCGGATCCGGTGTGCACTGCCAGTTGATGATGGGGCAAGCAATCAACCCGTGGAGTGGTCGCCATGGACACATTTCCCGGGCTGCAAGCGGGCGGTCAACAACCCTCAGACGAAGTACTGTGTTTATAGCAACTCGCGCCACGGCCACAAAGGCGTAAGCATTATCACCACCCCCGAGACGGCTGCCAACAACGTCGAGATGCTGACCGATGGCGGTCCGTCTGAAACGCGGTTGGGGTTGAACGGGACTACGAAGATGGCGTATCAGACAATCGATGTGGCGTCGAAGGGAAAGGGGGTGGTGGCGATGCGTCCAATACCGCGCAGAGAAGAGATCATGACCGACTGGGCTTCCATCGTCGTTTCCCTGGACTTCCCTACATCAGTACGACGCGAAACAGGCTACGAACTTCTGCATCGGGCTGCGGACCAGCTATCCGATCCAGACAGGATCCTCGATCTCGGCACCAGTAGTACTACGTCGGCGGACATAATCGAGGACATACTGAGGACGAATGCTTTCTCCCTTTCACTGGCAGGGGAGCCGCACATGGCCTTGTATCCGAGTGTGTCGGTGAGTTCGTACCCGCGACGACGGACCATAAGGAGGTACCTGGCCACGGACTGATGAGAGCAGCGGATCAACCACGCATGCAAGCCAAAGTAGGTGATCACCAGCACAGAGGTGGTTCAAGTCCTAGCACTGACCGGTACTGGTAGCGCCTTCATACGGTTCGACAAGTCCAGTCTCGCCGTTGGGGTGGTGGCAGCGAGAGACATTGACGAGGGAGAAGAGATATCCATCAGCTGTAGGTCTGATCTGATCCTAGCCTCAACGGGTCTGGAGGTGCTCCTCTAACGGACGGGTCAGACATACCGGTCGACCAAACACGGCCCCAGCGGCAAGCGGCGCTGCGACGATGGGGATTCGAGTGCCAGTGCAGCCTGTGTTCGGCATCCAAAGCAGAGGTGGCCGCGTCGGACTATCGGCGAACGAAGATGCAGACGCTGCGAGGCGAGCTGATGGACCTGATCGACAAGCGGGATGGTACTGGGGCCGTAAGACTCACGAAGCAGATGATAGAGCTGTTGCGTGCCGAGGATCTGCCATCCCTGTTGGCGGCGCAGTATGAGATCCTCGCACGACTCTACTGGCAAGCCCGGGACATGCAAACCGCGAAGCAGTACGCAAAGACGTCACTAGACGTCCTCGAAGACCAGGGCTACTTGGCACGAGGCGCAGGGGATCTTTCCGCTCTGCTAGATAGTTTTGGCGGTTAGACGGTATCGCTTAGATGCATATTCATCAACACCACGGCGGGGTACAGTGGACCTGCATATTAGGTACTTTACTCGTCTCACCACCACTGTCGTCCAAGCAGACTTCTTCTACTCAACCCTTACAATTCTCTCGGCCTTTTGTGACCCATTGTAGCCGAATTACCAGACTGCCCGCCCGCCCGTCTGTATTCCAACTGCACAATGTCGAGTACCTCGTATCTTTTCCCGGACTTGCATATCTCCAAGGAAGTGACCAGCTCCTTGCCCGAGGGGTTCAGTATCCGGCCTCTAGCTAGAGACGACTATTCCAAGGGCTTCTATGATTGCCTACGCGTGCTTACCTGGGTCGGCGACCAATCCGAGTCCGACTTCATGGAGACATTCGACGACATGTCGCAGGCGAAAGGCACCTATTATTTCCTGGTAGTCGAGCATGACCATCGTATCGTGGGGACCGGCTGTCTCGTCGTCGAGAAGAAGTTGTGAGTTCGCCCCCCCCCCCCCCCCCCCCTAGCTGCGCTTACCAGTCCGCTGCTCACGCCACGCCCCCCAGCATCCACAACCGCGGTAAGTGCGGGCATGTCGAGGAGATCTCCATCCTAAAGGAGCACCAAGGAAAGGGTCTTGGCCTGAAGGTCATGCAGGCTCTGGACTCCGTTGCCCTGGATGTCGGGTGCTACAAGTCCATCCTCAACTGCGGTCCCAGGAATGAGCCTTTCTACGTCAAATGCGGCTATCACAACTCGGGCACGGAAATGTCACGCTACTTTGAAGAGGAGACGGATTCCTACCACCGTGGCTAGGCCTACCTGTACCTAGCAACCCCATCTCCTGTTCTCCAATGTGGTTACAGTACGCAACATAAGCCCCCGTCCAACAGTCCGCGAACGTGCGGGCCCCATGGTTGTATCTTCAGTCGCTGGAGGCAGGCCACTACCCACGCTGTGAAGTGGGCGCATGAAGACGGAGGCCAGACACGAAAACTAAGGCCAAGTTCCTCTTCGTGCCGAGTCACGTGCGAAGTTCCGAGGGCGAAGGCTGTCGATACCGATATACTAGCTCCAAAGGTCGCTTGACCTGATAAACTTCGGGTTAATCGCTCCCAAGGCTCACAGCTTCCTTCTCGGCAGGATTCCGATTCCCACAGCGGGCGGCATCCTGCTCGACCCCGTCACAGGATTGCAGATAGACGACAACCAACCAGAACGTGAGGTGGATTGTCTCGAATACAGGGTGCAAGGACCCGTCTCGAGCTTGTTCGCCCCCTGCACGCATATGTGCATGCCATCCCGGGTTTCTGCAGTTTAGGGCAGCCAATGTGACGCCAGTTGCTGCAGCCTACCGTCGTGGCACCTGAAGGAGCACCCATTGACGAACCAATGCTGTGCCCATTTAGCTTGCTGCAGAGTTGAACGACGAACTGCCATCACGAGTGGTCTGGGGCGTAGTTGGAAATTCGTGGAAATTGCTCATTCGTTCGCCAACGAAGACACGTGGCTACTCTCCTGTCTATGTCTTTGATGGTCTACATGCGATTCTGCGGTAAAGGTGAAGCTTCGACGAAAAGACCGTGTATCTGATGAGAGGTAACGCCAAACGCTAGCATGACTCAATCCAAACTCCATAATGCCCGCCAATTCGTCCCGAGTTCGTTGTAAACAGGGACTGCTCCGTTCATCGACGTGACTGGGAGGAGCGTGACGACCTGCCAGAAGTCCTGGATTCGCGAGAGCCATATGGCGGATGCGGCGGGTTTTTCTCGATTACAGCGCTGTGATGGTTGTAAACAGTGACATTGGCACGACGTGTCGCTTCGCCTAAGTAATCATCTGCTGAAGTGTCAGTCTATTATTAACTTCACCCAAGTAGATGGAAAGAGGCCTACCAGACTTGTGGGAGCGGTACGTGTAATGGTCAGTGTAACCACCACTGGAGCTCCGAGAAGGTGTGCTGGAACCAAGACCAATATGCTTGGACGTGTAAGAGTAGGGATCCGCGGAGCCCATGGTGTAATGTTTGCGGTGAGGTGTGGGATGGAGTACTGGAGTTTGGTCCGTGGCGGATAGTCGGATAGATGAGCCTCAAAGAGTATATAGATAGTCAAGAAGAGTGAGTCTGTCAGTATTTCACGAGAATGTGAACAGATAAGAGACGGGAAAGGCCAGAGACGAGCAAGGCACTTTAAATACACCTTGACGCAGAGCTATCAAGTAGAATGGACCTGGGTACCGACTTCCCCCAGTCCTGAAAGACACGACGCGATGTCACTCGCCTCGGTACAGCAGAGGCGATGTCGTCCAGCCACGGGGGGCCAAAACAAGCCCCAGGCATACTAAGCAGAAGAAGGGGGCATGTTTACGTAGGCAGTGTTAAGGGAGGGAGACTACACCGAAACCTGTGAGTCAAGCAGCCCGACGCTGCTCACGGCCTGGAGCGGTTCCCATCGAACTTGGAGTCAACGGAGGAGGCAGGACCAGCATGGCACTGCTGAGCTCAGGTGACCATGAAGATGTGTATGCCTTGACGTAGTTCAGAAGACGCCCCAGGCAGACAGAGGCTGGGTGGGGCGGCGACCCAGGCATCAACTGGTCCAGGACAACGCCAGGCGCGGAAGAAGAGCTGGAGTGCGTACTAGGCTGGAGCAGGCTTACAGGTAGGCGTACTTCCACTTATTACTACCGGCTGTCTGGGAACGTATGGTGATCAGGTAAGGTGGAATCCAGGCACCGAACAAAGCAGGACGCGAAAGCAAACCCCTACTTTTCTTCACATGCAGGTCCATAGGCCCTCTCCATGGTCAATTGGCTGCCAATCAAAGCCAAAGTGTAGTTTGAGCAGGAGATCGCTGCAGGTACCTGCGGCTGCTCTTCGGTACCTACCCTGAGTAGCCCAGATTGCATAGCCCGTACGAGCTGGACGCTCATGCGTATTCACCGAAACTAGTGGCATTGCATGGACAATACCGCCTGTTTGTTTCTGGTTAGGTCATGGTTACCCGTCGCATCTCCAGCTTGGTGTTGCGGCTTTTGGACTGCGTATGGGGTGTGTGATGGAAGAGCGCCGGTAGTGGCCGGCACTCACAAGAACCTAGTTCGGGGGCGGCACCTTAGGGCCAGTTCGAATGGAAAGCTGAACCGATGTAGATGAGTTGGTGTAGTAGCAATGGCTTCCATTGGCTTCCACTTGGAGAAAAACAAAAAAAGCATCTAGCCAAAGAATGAGAAAACGAGAAACTGGATAAGTATCCATGGATGCCACCAGAGGGGGCCGATTCGCTTCCCCGTGGCTGGAGGCAATTAGCTCCGCGGATATGAGTCAACAGCTTTTTTCCACTTCCCGACGCGAAGCTGAGGAGGAGAGACGACGACGACGACGCGCTGCGAGGGGGGCCATTGGGGGCCGGGTAAGTCGGTGGATGCGAATTGAGAGAGTCAGATCAAAGACTGTAACGCCAAAGAACCCAGGTTGGCTAGGGCAGAATAGCCCCCAGCTGCTGCTGCGTGCGTAGTGGCTGAGAAGGCACTTAGCCCTTTATTCAGACCGAGAAGGCCCTAAATCTAGCAGAGGGCAGCTTGGCATCCTCAGCAGCTGGCGTTACCTTACAGGTTGTTTTGCCTCGCTGCTGGTGGCGAATGGTGTGGGAAGTAGCGGTGTGAAGAATTGGTTTTTCGGTACGAACACCCTAGGACCCGATGGATGGATGTAAGAGACGAGAGGTTACCTGTGATAAGGTAATGACCAGTGACCACCACGTCCAGCTGGCGAGCAGTGATGAAGAAAGGCAAGCACCGTAAAAGGATGTGCGGGATATATGCAACTCTCTATAAGAATATTTCTCTAGACGGAGTATGCTAGGACCCAAAGCAGTGAACAGACAGGCTTGACAGGCCTTTGCATGTCTGCGTGGCCGTATCGCATCGCATAGCATCCTCGCCTACAGTCTACTACCAAGTACCTTACCTACCTTAGTACCCGCCCTCCGACCAATTCCCCTCGAGGCCATCATCACCCACTTCCACACATCCGACGCCTACCGTAAGGCACCGTTCGCCATCATGCACAACCTCCTGCTCTCCCTGTCGCTTGCCGCGTCGGCTGCCTTGGGCGTCGTCGCCTCCAGCTCGCCCGACCTGAAGATCGACGTCACCCTCCCGGTCGAGTGCGAGCGCAAGACCCAGAAGGGCGACACCATCGAGGTCCACTACCGGGGCACGCTGGCTGCCAACGACAAGGAGTTCGATGCTAGCTGGAACCGCGGCAAGCCCTTCAGCTTCCAGCTCGGTGGCGGCCGTGTCATCAAGGGCTGGGACGAGGGACTCCTGGACATGTGCATTGGCGAGAAGAGGCAAGCACCCGCGCGCCTATCACTGGGAGTCTAATAATTTCACACTGACGGCCGAGTAGGACTCTGACTGTGCCCCCGGAGCTGGGCTACGGTAACCGCGGCATGGGCCCCATCCCCGCCGGCAGCACTCTGGTCTTCGAGACGGAGCTCATGGGCATCAAGGGCGTTCCCAAGCCCGAGTCCATCGTCACCAAGGACGCCACGAGCAGCGCCAGTTCCGCCGCCGAGGAGACCACCAGCAAGGCTGGCGAGAAGATTGCCGAGAAGGTCGAGGAGGCTGTCGAAGGCGCTGCCGAGGTCGTCGGCACCATGCTCAGCGATACCGACGACATCCAGGAGCATAACGAGCTGTGAGCGCTGCGGTAGACTTCACTTTATTCGTGGGCGTCTCCATCTTTCTTCTCGTCGTCATTCCAAGCCCTCGCTGTCTCGCCAATCATCGTACACGCATGGTATGCAGTTTGGAGGCTTGGGTAGCCATGGCTACGTAGGGAATGTTGGACGCGACCTCGAGTCACTGCCATCTCGAGATGACCCGGAAGTTTCCGGGTCAGTAGCAGGGCCGGTGAAAGGATGTGTAGAGCGCGTGTAGCAGTGTGCCTACCTCTAGCCGGCTTTTACGCGCCAGTCATAGTATTCGCGACCGACGTATCCGGTACGTCCGAAGCACTCTTCGGTCGCGACGGTCCCGTTGTGAGGGGTCCTAGAGATAAAAGTGAATAAAGACATACGAAGCCTCGAAGTAGGTACTTACGGGTCGGGGCTGATGGATGTGGTCCTAGCGCTCATCTATTAGAAATTCCCATGCAAGCCATGCCGCCGCACCGTCAAACTATCTACCTAGGTAGGTATGTAAAGCACCTAAGGTAGGCGTACCTTGCACGCCTTACCTACATAAACCTTGCGCTTCTTCTTAGGTACCTTAATTGAATCCCACCTTACCCAGATTCCCAAGGGGCAGGAGGCCTCTGCGTCTCCATTCCCTCCTCCACCAACAACAACAAACGACGACGATCAATGCAGCCTGTATCTACCTCTATCCTTACATGCTTTCACCTCTAGTCCTCCTAGCTACCTACTTACCTATATAAACATCCCGTATCGCCTGCATTCCTGGGCCTGTCTGACTTCGCAAATACCAATCCCCATCTGGAACATCGCCATTTCGAGTTAAGAAACAGACAGACAGACAGACAGACAATGTTGTAGCTCATCCGGCCCACGTCCGAAGGGTTTCCGTAGACATCTTGGACTCCGCTGCTGTCGACTATGCGCCAGCTCCGCTCCGTGCTCCCTCCGCTCAACTTCATAACCATCCACTATGGCTACTTCATCTTCGTGACACTTGCCGCCTCCTTGGTCTTCTGGGGGTCGTCGGATCCCCAGCTCAGCATTTCCTATGTCGACAGCTTATTCCTGGTCATCTCGGCCATGACCGAGGCTGGCCTGAACACGGTCAACCTGAGCCAGATGACAACATGGCAGCAGATCCTACTCTGGCTCCTCATCATTGTCGGCAGTTCTGTCTGGGTCTCCATCTGGACTGTCTTGGTGCGGAAACGCGCGTTTGAGCGGCGCTTCGAGGAGATCGTCAAGAAGGAACGACAGCGCAGCCTGGCCCGTCGCAACACCAGTATATCGCTGCTACCCATCGCCCAGAGGTTCCGTTCCTTCAGCCGAAGCGGCCGGAATGCCTCCCAATTGCCCACTTCCGCACAGCCTCTTCCGCCTATAGCCCTCGCCACCCGGGGCCCAGAAGTGTCTGCTTTGCCCATTTCCGGCCCGATCGACCGTAGGCCCATTTCGACCGTGGTCCCGACCACGGCACCTCCCGCTCAGGACGCGACGGCCGCGCAGTCGGCCCCCGACTCGCCAGCGAAAGAGTCAAGCACCCCTCGTGGCCCCGGTCCCCTGGCAGATGAGCCCCCCGTCCCGCCGGAAGTGGAAGCCCCTCCGTTCGGACGTCCGACGACCGGGGAGCACATTGCCTTCTCCGACGACATCTTCGGGCCTCGTGCCACCTCCAGCTCGCTCTCGCTGGGCCCGGGTGTTGTGCGCAGGCAACCTGCTCCGGGGGGTACGACAGGAAACCCGCTTCCATCTTCCGCCGAGCAGCCACATCCACAGCCGCAGCCACGCCTCGGCGCGTACAAGGTCGGCCGCAACGCGCAGTTCCACGGCCTCACGAGCGACGAGCGCGAACACTTGGGCGGCACCGAGTACCGCGCCCTCAAGCTGCTCTCCGTCGTAGTCCCTATCTATTTCGTATCATGGCAGTTCCTGGGCTGCATTGCTCTCGGCGCCTGGATCGCCAACAACCAGCCCCAGCCGGCCGAGGCCAACTCCATCTCGCCCTGGTGGAACGGCATATTCAACGGCGTGTCCGCCTTCAACAACAGCGGCATGAGCGTCTTGGACCTGAACATGATCCCCTACGGCAGCTCGTACTTCGTGCTGATCGTCATGGGCGCCATGATTCTGGCGGGCAATACGGCGTACCCGATCTTCCTGCGACTCTGGCTCTGGTCTTGCTTGAAGCTTTTGAACTTCGCCACGTATCCGCAGGACTTCGCGGACTGGAAGGCCACCCTCGAGTACATCCTGCGATACCCGCGCCGCGTCTACACCAACCTGTTCCCGGCGAGGCAGTCGTGGTGGCTCTTGTTCATGCTCTTCGTTCTTAACGGAAGTATGTTGCCCTCACCCATGCCCTCTGTTGACCGCCACCGGAAGAAGACGTTGCTAATCTTGAACGTGTAGCGGACTGGGTTGCCTTCGAGATCCTTAACATAGGGAATCCCAACCTGGGACAAACGCCCGTGGGCTCTCGCATCATTGATGGTCTTTTCCAGGCTCTAGGTATGGCGCAATCTTCAGGATAGAGGGTGCTTGACAAGAATAGCTGACCAATTTGCTTGTAGCCGTGCGGTCCGGCGGATTCTACGTTGTCTCCATTCCGAGTCTATACATCGGCCTTCAGGTGCTTTACGTGATTATGGTATGTTTCGCCAGTCGCTTGACCTAAGGCACACTTGAGGCTAACACGTGATGTTGCAGTATGTTTTTCCAACCCTGTAGACCTCTTATTCGTCCAATGCATGCCGGAGCGCGAGAAGGACTTCGGAGTACATCCCGAGGCAATGCTGACACGAACCAGGATGTACATCTCCGTTTACCCGGTAGTGATCACGATGCGCCACTCCAATGTCTACGAGGAGCGGTCCCTGGGCATTTACGACGAGGGCGACGAGGACGATCACAGCTCCGTTACCTCAATCGACCGGCGTATGACGCGCAGTAGCACCACGGGGACGAGATCTCGTTCCGTCGGTCGAGCCATCCGGCATTTCTTCGCCGAATGGCACGGCGTTGGCGCCGCTCCGGCGCATGTGAGACCCGGCGGCGCCGGCGGTTACCAGGAGAGCCGGGTAAGCTTCATCAGCCACCAAGTCCGCGGGCAGCTGTCGCACGACCTGTGGTGGCTCGTGCTGGCCGTCTGGCTCATCGTCATCATCGAGACCCGGCACTTCATGGACGACCCGGTGACCTACTCCGTCTTCAACGTGGTGTTCGAGGTGGTCTCGGCGTACGGCTGCGTCGGCATCAGCGTGGGCCTGCCGAACCAGGCCTACAGCTTCAGCGGCGGCTGGTATACCGGCTCCAAGTTGGTCTTGTGCGCCGTCATGCTCCGCGGCCGGCATCGCGGCCTGCCTGTCGCTCTGGACCGGGCTATCAAGCTGCCAGACGACGACATGCACCGGGTCGAGGAGGAGGATCACCAGATCCGCAGGTCCATGTCGGCGCGTCGTCCTAGTATCGACGATCGGGCCTTTGCGTGATCGAACGGTGCCCGCCTCTCTCCGACCCCCGCGACGTCGGCAAGATACTATCTATCCATCGCACGGAAACCCGGTTCGCAGAGTTTGCTTCGTTGGCGTGGGGCTCATTGGCTGGATACACATGGAAGCCCTTATAGAACTTTCCCTAGAGACGGCTTACGCGGGGCATCTTCCACTTGGATGACTCGCTAATGCAGCTGGAGGCTTGACACCTCGAATCCGTGGCAATACCAGTCGAGATGCAGCGAACGTTCTCGTGCACGCATCGGTCGCCAGTGACATCTCGTACTCGTATTCATGGAATCATGGATAAGTTATGAAATTGACTATATCAGCACGTGATTCCGGCATCCCACACCCGTGGACGTGCAATCAGCGCCCCAGTTACCAGTGAACATATGGGTATCTTGTCTAAACTGAAAGCGAAACCAACTGTTGGCTCTGACCTGACTATCCAAAAAATAATTTCTTCTGTCGAGGGTCTTCTGGTCCGGACGAACGCCCTCGCTTCTTATCAGCCGGTCCCTTGATTCTCTTCGTCGCGGGTGGACCACTAGGTGTAGGCGAATTGCCTGGGGCCAGGTCTTTCTGCACTGCATCACGGATCGTCTGCCGGGAGAGACAGAGATCGATATGGTCATTGAAGAGCCGCTCATCCGTTGGCTGGGGTCGACTACAGACGGGGCACTCCCACCAGTCTTCCTCTTCACCTTCCTTGGCTGGCTGCCCGGGTTTAGGATTCGGTGTTATCTCTTTGCCATGATGCCGGTATCCCTCGTCATTGAGGAAGCACCCGTGCAGGGGGTCTACGTCTCCGCCGTCTACGAGGTCGCCGTCCTCGGCTTCTAGGTCGACGTCGAGTTCTTTCGCTTTGCGCTTGTAAGTCCCATTTGCTGACTCGCTCAAATCATCCACCTTGGGTGGCTTGAAACCGAAGAAGGCCCGTGTATCGGGTTTCTTGGTGCTGACTATGTTGGTACAGCGTAGACCCATCAGGCGCAACTTGAATTCGGGCAATTCGTGCTGCAGCTTGTTCAGCATGGGCAAGGAGAAGTTGTACAGATCGTCGGCGACACAGATAGCCCTGGGCGTCACGACCTGCCTCGTGAGAACCTCGTACGTGTGCAGCTTCACTTTAAGCACCAAGGTCCGCCCTTTGCATTCGGCTCTCCGCATGTCTTTTTCCAACTCTTCAGCCGTCCACCGAAGTTTTTCCCTCAGCTGGGTTGGATCTGACATGTCGTGAAAGGTGCTCTCCGTACCGACGCTCTTGCGTTCGTACTCCTCCGCAGGCTGCACTTCGGTCCGGCCAAGACCGAGGTGGCACAGGATCAGGAACTCGAAAGTCTTGTCGCCGAACAGCTGGCGCAGTAGGTGGCGATGTGGATAGATATCGCCACATGTCTTGACCCCTATTTCCTGCAGCTCGCGCTCGAGAACACGGCCAATCCCGTTCACCTTTCTCGTGGGTAGGTCCCGCATGAAAGCTAAGATGGCACCACGCTCACTGGGAAGGAGGTATTGTCCATTCGGCTTGTTCATGTTGGAGCAGATCTTGGCCAGCTTTGCGTTGGCGGCAATGCCAGCCGATACAGTGATCTTGGTTTGCTGGTGGATCTCATCCCGCATTTGCTGGACAGCATCGGAGGGATTTATGCGGTGTTCTTGGCAGTATTCGGTGACGTTGAGATAGGCCTCGTCGATGCTGGCACTCTCGAAGCGCGGGTCATAGTGGGTTAGGACGGCGCGAACCTCGTGGGCCTTGGCAGTGTACTTGTCGAAGTTGGGTCGGATCAAGAGCAGCTCGGGACACAGCTTCTTGGCAACGAAGCCGGCCATGCCGGAGCGGCAACCGAACTTGCGTGCGACGTAGTTGCAGGTGGTCAGCACGCCGGCGCCGACGGCGAAAGGACGGTCTCTGAGCTCGGGACGGTCGAGCTCCTCGACGGCGGCGTAGAAGGCGTCGCAATCGACGTGGACGATGTTCTGGGTCAGGTCGCGAGACAGCTCGAACTGAGCCATCAACTGGTCAGCCGCGCGCAGATCGCGGGAGAGGTCGAGCTTCTCAAGACGCTTCTTCTTTTCGAGGATCTGTTGGATCTTCAGGGTCAAGACCTTGTCTTTCGCCTCTTCGCGGTTGAAGTACTTGGAACCCTTGGAGGCATTGTATATTATCTCGGAGACCTTCGACTGATCGACCGCATCCTGGCCGGCTTTGGTCAGCGATGGACCAAGCAGGTGGTATTTGAGGGTGTTATGCTCCTCGTCGGGGTCCGGCCGATCGGCGGTGGGCTGGTCGGCGTTGTCGGTCATGACGGAACCGCTCGTTGGCGTCGCGAGGTAGCGAAGCGAGTGCTGGCAGGCAAC
Organism: Xylariomycetidae sp. FL0641; assembly: GCA_022376655.1. NCBI lineage: Eukaryota > Fungi > Ascomycota > Sordariomycetes > Xylariomycetidae sp. FL0641. Next base: position 40,612 of record JAJJKE010000108.1, on the reverse strand, counting down.
GACATGGTACAGAATGAATATCCGTCCGGGTCGACGTGTTGAGGACCCGGCGAAAGATGGTCGATTTGGATCTCCAGGAAATCTCGGAAGGGCAGAATAGGCGCGTCAGCAGAGGCGCGCCATCACGTGAGGTCGTGACTCGATTTGTGACCGGCCGTCTGTGACCATCTCTGGACCGCATGATGGATAGTTCGATACCAACCCGTCAATAACATACGTGTTGGATAGAGTGATAAGCTCGCACTCCTCTAATGGCATTGCGTCACCGCCTCGAGGATGCATTGTCCTGATCTCCAGCGTGACCCTTTGCTCTCTCCTTTGCGGGGTAAGCTCCAGGTTAGCCTCCCCGCCAACGGCCAACCGCCAATAACAAAGGCTGGCTCCTGATGACTCCTGACGGGAGCCGCCGTCTCCAAGCTGCCCGCTGCCATCCACCGACAGGAGTCACAGGACCTTACCGCCTCGCATTGGAAACAGGCAGCTCCGCTTGACAGCACCACAGTCACCCGGACCAGACAGACAGACACGTTGGCATAATAGCCTGCCAGCCTGCCTTGCATAACAAAATTCCCCGTCGGGTCGGGAAGCGTGTCGTCGCGCGTCTTCAATAAACACCATAGCCTCCAGATACCACTGCTCCAGACCGACCGTGACTGCACCGCGACATACTACAGTACTCACCACTTGTTACCTCACCTTACCTTAGCCAACCCAGCATCGCATCATGGCCGACGAGAACATCGCTCCCACCTCTTCGATCGACGAGTCCCCCATCTCGCCTGTCCGCCCGGACATGGACCGGAAGAACTCGCTCGAGCAGCGACTGAAGCAGCGCCCCGATCGCGCTGAGCTCGTCGACAGTACGTGAACGGCTCACCATGCCACCCATCCTCACTTTAGCTACTCAAGTCTGAGCTCGTTCCTGCAGAGAACATCTTGCCCGCCTCCGCCGCGGCTCCCAGCCTCCAGGAGAAGCAGAAGGAGCTCGCCAAGCACATGCGCGCCGATTCGCTCAATGACAAGATCTCACACCGTCCCTCCCCCGAGAAGCTCATGAAGGAGGGCGTGCTGCATGACGATCCTCGCTCTCCGGAAGAGAAGTACGCCAAAGCCATTGAAGAGGAATACGCCAAGCGGGAGGGTGGTGCCTAGGCCGCCGACCACCGTATACGAGAGAGGGGTGGCTCTGGGCCGCGGAGTGCGGGAGAAGGATTCTGTGGACTCACCGGGTTGGCACGGCTGGGCTTTCGTAGTAATCCATATTGTTACGACCGTCATGGCGTGCTGCTTCTCTCTGACCGGATCTCTATTGACTGTTGAGTTAGCGCGTCCGAAATCATCGTCACATCGCGCGTCGCGGCTCCCATGTGGATTGATCGACTGGCAGCTCGGCAGCGTAGGGGCACCGGCAGCTTCACTGTGCACTCCACGCCCGGTTACTGTGACCCTGCGATTGTCCACCTAGGTACCCGGTGTACCTTAAGCAGTTAGGCTCTGCTTGGGTGACTGCAGTCCCAAAGACCGACAGGACTCTAGTAACTCACTGCAGGAACTCGGTCTCCCGTCCCGAAAATTCTGCAGTTTCCAGATATTCTGCAGTTTCTAAAGTCCACGTGACCCGGACCTACCGGACCAGTCAGCTCTACTTTCCACCGGAAATATACTGATTTGTAGAAGTTGGTAACAGTAGGGGTGGCGACAGGGTATTGACGATATGCGGGCAACACGAGGCTTGGAGCACAGGCAAGACAAGTCTGCAACAGCCAGCTAGGATGCCCGACTGCACAACATGGGACCGACATTTTTCCTCGCCACGCACGACCAGCGCACGTAGGCAACGAAAAAGTGAGAAAGGAAGCCTGTCAGACGTCCACCGTCGCCCACCCCGGCCGCGCGCCCGAAGGCAAGACCACGGACTAATCGGGGTTGAGATCATCAAACCACTCTCTATACAGCGACCCAAAAGAGTCACCGCCATCCTTGCGGACAGATCGAGAGTAAGACCGCCGAAGCAGCATGAGAAAATATTCACTCTAGGACGACGGGGATAGTGCTCATCAACCAGGGTGGGATCTGTGGCTCTTGTGGAGAACACAGAGTAGGACGAATACTATAGAAATGATTCTCTGAAGTCTGCGAGGGGGGGTGGTCAGCACGGGTTCGCAGGCCAATGTTAGGGGGGCATTTGGGAACTCACATTGTCGTATGAAGAAGAAAAGAAAATTCTGAGCGCGAAGGGCAGCTAGGCGAAATATTTATATGGCCCTCCGGAGCGGTGTGGGGCGGCAGGCGCATTCTGCCAGCATCTTCTGACAGGTGCCGATGGAAAATTCAGACTGTTCGTCGCGGAGCGGGCGGCTGGCGCCCAGCTAGCTCGAACTTTTGTCAAACTCAACTTGTAAGTTGTGTTTGCTCTGAACCCACCCCACCCCAACAGGCAAAGACACGGGGCACCGAGACGGGAACGACCAGCTGCGTCAGATCGGACTGTCGAATCTTCTTGATAAGATATGTGCTAGGTACACAATTCAACTTGATCCATACACGCTCTCGCAGCAACTCTGCTTTTACCTGCTACGTACTGCTCGAAGGAGGGAGGCGAGCTGCTTCTTCGACGTTTAGTAGGTAGGCAGGCAGGTATGGAAATGTGGGATCCCGTAGCTGCGGCCCGAGACTCTGTGCCGGGCTCTTCAGCCGCCTCCTCTCTCTCTCCACGAGCATGCTAGTCTCACATCATGCCAGTATGGGGTCAACAGTTCCAGACTGGGCGCGAGACTGGTTGAAGTGACGAGACTAGGCTGGTATGGATTGTCAGGTACGGAATATACAGGACGGACTGCGAGTCGCGGTCGTCATCTTCGATCTCAACCCGTCAGCGCCGGGACAGCGGCCGGGGCTTGCGCCGGGTCACAGCGAGAAGATGGAAACAACCGCGCGATCGTCCCCACCCCTACCCCGACCCTCACTCTCCCCCGATGTCCTCTTTGCGTGCCCAGGTACGTTCCGCCAGTCAGCGTCCATCCCGCGCCCAGTTGGTCCCCGCTGCCCAGACCTGTTGCACTGTTGCATTCGGCGCGGTAGCTGACCGCAACTGGTGCCCAAGGTCAGCATGTGCGTGTCATCCCCCGTCACCACACCGAGCTTCTCCTCCCCTACCGCCTGGGCTTGCGTTGACTCCGGGGCTGATTCATCGAGACCGTGGGCGGCGATAGGGTCGCATATAGCCATGTCACCCTGTCCAGGTTGCGACCCCGGTTCTGGGGACATCGTATAGCGTCCCATGCGCACCCACATCCATGCAGCCCCGGCCGCTTGGCTCGTCATTCCCCAACTTCCCCAACTGGCCCCCAGTCTCCAACTTCAAGGGGGTGGAAGGGTGGAAGGGGGGAAGGGTGGCAGGGTCAAGAAGTCTTGATGGTATAAAGAGGGCGGGCGTAGGCGGTGCATATCTGTAGGCATGTTCGCTGGTAGTCGAGTCCAAGCATTCGTCTGTCTTCCTGTAAGCCAGTCAATATGGTGTCTTCGGCGTTTGTCGCCCTTGCTGGCTTGTGTACGCTCTCTGCGGCCATCCCGACCAACGTCACCACCGTCAACATCAGTGTCAAGTCGGATGGAGGCAACGCTACGAGTGGCTACCAGTATGGCCTCTTGTACGAGGTGAGTGGTTCGAGACCTCTCTTAGGGACGTTTGGCGCGGCTGTGAATCCGGGCTGACATACCCCAAGGACATCAACAATTCAGGAGATGGAGGCCTGTACGCGGAACTAGTTCACAACCGGGCCTTCCAGTCCAGTGAAGGCTTCCCTTCCACCCTGGACTACTGGTACCCCGTCAATGGGGCCAAACTGTCGCTGAAGAACTTGAGCGAGCCGCTATCGGAAGCTCTGCCGACCTCCATGAACGTCGCAGCCGGCAACCAGTCTGAGAAAGTCGGTTTCTTCAACGTGGGCTTCTGGGGAAGTAAGTTCATGTCACACGTACTCGTGGGAAGGGTAGCTGCTGATCGACCGTACCCCAGTGGATGTCAAGGTTCAGAAGTACACGGGCTCTTTTTGGGTCAAAGGCGAGTACGAGGGACACTTCACTGCGTCTTTGCAGTCCAACATCACTGGTGAAAAGTTTGGCGAGGTGGAAGTGAAGTCCCAATCCAAGGCCGACGAATGGGTTCAGCACGAATTCGATCTTACGCCTTCCAAAGATGCTCCGAACTCGAACAACACCTTCGCAATCACCTTTGATACAGCAGTAAGTAACCCGTGATCAAGGTCTTCGTTATGGTTCCAAGCCGCTAACAGCTCGCAGGGTACTAAGGTCAGTAAACCTGGACCAGCCAAATTGCTCCCCTCCCAAGCGAGGTATTCTTGCTTGCATTCATGATGGGCACTGACTCGCCACCAACGTAACAACAGGGATCGCTGGATTTCAACCTCATTAGCCTCTTCCCCCCAACATTCATGGAACGACCAAACGGGCTACGGACCGACCTCGTGGAAGCGATCCAAGGTTTCCACCCTGTAAGCCAACCTGCTCTTTGCCACAAGGCCCCCCGCGCGGAACGTAACTAATAATCACACAAGACGATGTTCCGGTTTCCCGGTGGGAATATGCTCGAGGGCAATGCCAACACATCTTGGTGGAACTGGAAGGATTCGTTGGGGCCTCTCAAGGACCGACCTGGCTATGCAGGTGTCTGGGAATACCCCGTGACAAATGGATTCGGGTTGTACGAAATGCTACAGTTCGGCGAGGACATGGGCATGGAACTCGGTAGGTTTTATACCCTTTTTCGCGACCAGTCTCCTGGCTCGAATTCCAGGCCATGGTTTTCTAATACGCTAATACGCACTGCTTCTAGTACTTGGCGTCTGGGGTGGTATGTCTCTGAATGGAGACTTGACACCTCCGGACAAGCTGCAACCCTTCATTGACAGCGCTTTGGAGGAGCTCGAGTTCGTGACCGGCCCCGAAGACTCTAAGTGGGGGTCTGTCCGAGCCAGTATGGGTCACCCAGAGCCTTTCAAACTAAACTTCGTCGAGATTGGAAACGAGGAGTACCTGCAAGGAGAGGAACAGTGGAATGCTTACAAGGAATACCGATTCCCAAGATTCCTCGAAGCCATCAATAAGGCTTACCCTGAGCTGCAAGTCATTTCCGCCGGCTCATACTACGACGGCTACGACAACGTGCCGTCCTCGGCGGCTGAAGATTACCATCTTTATCCTACACCTGACGAGATGGTTGGGAAGTTTGGCTTGTGGGATAACATGACCATACCGACCATTGTTGGAGAACACGCCGTGGTGCATCCGAATGGTGGTATGGGATTCGACGGTGAACTTGCGCCTTACCCATGGTATGTACTGTCCTCACTTAAACAGCTGAGGCTATCTTGAGAACTTCACTTTGGCTGACCAGTTGTCCTCGCGCTCCGAAGGTGGGGTGGCTCCGTTGGCGAGACGGTCGGCCTCATTTCCTATGAACGGAACGCCAAGCACATCTACGGAACTCTATATGTTGGTCTTCATGAACCCCTAGACTCCAAGGTCTGCATTCTGACATGGTCTCCACAGGCTCCGATTGTTCGCAACATGAACAGATGGCAATGGTCTATCACCATGATTCAGTTTGCTGCTGATCCAGCCATGACTACCCGGTCGACTGACTGGTATGTCTGGGAGGTATGTGTTGACAAGCATGGAGCTGGCACCATGGCAGGTTCCAATACTGACTGCTCATAGTTGATGGCGGGCCACATCATGACGGAAACGCTCCCGGCTACCGCTGACTTCGACCCCCTCTACTACGTGGCGGGTAAGAACGAGGAAACCGGAGGGTACATTTTCAAGGGCGCCGTGTACAACTCGACCGGTGGTGTTGATGTGCCCGTAAAGCTATCCTGTACGTACTCCCCCCCTCGGACTCGTGTGATCTTGTATGCTTCTCTGCGTATCAATCCATTGTGCTAACCCTGCGCGTAACAGTTGATGGCGTTGACCCTGGTACCACGGCGGAGTTGACGGTCCTGACCGGGCCAGCGGACCCGTACGCCTACAACGACCCCCACGTAGGAAACAACGTGGTCAAGACCACCAAGCATAAGATCGAATCGGATGAGGAAGGTAGTTTCCACTTCAAGCTGCCCAACCTCAGCGTTGCCGTTCTGGACACAGGCTCCACGTCAAAGAGTCGACGTGCCCAGGTCCCTGAAAATGGCTCCTAATAGAGCGAACCGTCTCCAGTCAATATATACCCTTACTTAAAGAGTAGAAGATACACTTAAAACACTTGTGTTCTTGTGTTCTGCATGGAGAGTAACTTCGACTAGATACGCGAGGACGTTGTCGTAAGCCGCATGGGCGCTTTCTATATTCACATGTGAGAAGCGAACGGACGGATCCGGTGGTCGCGCATGTTCTCGCAGCCAACGACGCAGTATAATGGCCTGCATGGGGAGGTAACCCTGCATCCGTCCCAAGGCAGCACGAGCATGGACCCTCCGCTCGAGATCTCTTGGCTTTCGACTGCTTACAGTCAGTAGGCATATGGAGTTATGATGTCAACTCACATAGCTATATCTCGAGCGTTACCTATCAATCCAGGTGGGTGCGTACTCACCTGATTAGCTCCGTCGGTGCCTTGATACGAGGACAAAGATGACCGTCGGACCGATGCCGAAATGCCAACCCTCCACGGCCGTCTCAGTCTTGCTAAGTAACTAACCTAGATCCTCCCTACTGGATTATAGTTCTGGCCTTTACACGTCACCCCGCGTCGGTGCCGGCCACCGCCAGCACCCACCCCTAAATGCGGTCCTTAGGATACAGATTCCCCCAAGTGAGGTCATCGGACGATCCGTGTGCTTATATGCCCAGGTACTGCTCCTGGCTAAGGTATGTCTCCTGCACCGTATCTTCTGGGATCCGAAGAGATTCGCCCTGCCGCGACTGCCCAGTCCCTAATCCACGAGCCACCCCCGTTCCTGCAAGCGCCGACGAGACCACGTCCGTAGGTACTTTACTCACCATGAGCGTCGAGCAGACCGCGGCGCCGAGCAGCCCCCAGCCGCCCTACCCGCTGCACCCGTCGGTCGTGGACCGGATCGACCCCGAGTACCGGGCGTTCTACGAGCGCCACGTCGCGAAGCAGCAGCAGGTGCACCTGCAGCCGATCGCGGCGTCGCGCGCGAGCGGCACGCTCATCCCCGGCGCCGGCCCGCCGGCCGCGGTGGCGCGCACCGCCGACTACGCGGTCCCGCGCCGGGAGACGCCGGCGGGCCCGGCGGTGCGGGTGCGCGCCTTCACGCCGCGCGGCGCGCGGCCGGCGGGCGGCTGGCCCGCCTGCGTCTACTTCCACGGCGGCGGCTGGGTGCTGGGCACCATCGACACCGAGAACGTGGTCGCCAGCCACCTCTGCGCCCGCGGCGGCTGCGTCGTGGTCACCGTGGACTACAGGTAGGTTACTTAGATCCGGGGCCCCCTCCTCTCCTCTCCTCTCCTCTCCTCTCCTCTGTAAGCTTTCTCCTCGGCTCCGACCGACCGACCGACTGACCGCGTTTTTCTTCCCTCCAGGCTGGCCCCCGAGCACCCGTACCCGGCGGCGGTGGACGACTGCTGGGAGGCGGTGCAGTGGCTGCTGGACGCCGCGGGGCGGGAGACGCTGGGGATCAACCCCGACAAGCTGGCGACGGGGGGTTCCTCGGCGGGCGGCAACCTGGCGGCCATCATGTGCCAGCGCGCCGCAGCAATGCCGCCGGGGGACGGCCGCCGCCGCCCCCGCTTCGCGCTCCAGCTGCTCTCGGTGCCGGTCACGGACAACACGGCGGACGCGGGCAACACGCCGTCCTGGCGCGAGAACCAGCACGTGCCCGCGCTGCCCGCCCCCAAGATGCGCTGGTACCGCGACCACTACCTGCCGGACGCGGCGGCCCGCGCCGACCCCGAGGCCAGCCCGCTGCTGTGGGCCGGCGACTGGGCGCAGCTCCCGCCCGCCGTCGTCGTCGTCGGCGAGCTGGACGTGCTGCGCGACGAGGGCAGGAGGTTCGCCGATAAGCTGCGCGACGCCGGCGTGCCCGTCGAGCTCCACGTCATGAAGGGCCAGCCTCGTAAGTCAGCCTCGTACTGCACCCCTGGGTGAGCCAGCCAGCAAGCAAGCAAGCAGCACCATGCTAACGGTAGTGCCCGTAGACCCTTTCATCGCCATGGACGGGGTCTTGCAGGCGGGGAGGGAGGCCATCACGTTCTTCTGCGACGCCCTGAAGGCGACCATGTATCCCGATGATGCGTAATGTGGGTGTTTGTGTGTGTCTAATAAGTGTTTTGTTTTATTTCATTTTTGGCCGGCCAATGAATTGTGTGACTTGAGCGTTTATATACAAAACCACCGTGAATAGCAGAATCAGAACCTAGCAACTCGCCTACCAAAAACATACTTCATGTAATGATCGTTCCGCGCGGGGTGCATTAGGATCGCCCTTCATCCCACGCACACGCCGCAGTCACTCGATAGGTAGCTGACCCCCACGAACGGCACTCATCCGCTGATAAGTGCCCTGCTGTAGGTACCTGCCAGCTACGATAGCGGGGAAGTTGGTGGAAAGAACCTCGGGGGGAGGCTGGGATGGATGGATATCTGATAGGCCGGCCAATCTGACGTAACGTGGTATGGCAGCCAAGCGACCCTGGTGAGATCGAAGATCGTAGGTAGGTACGTACGCGTCCAGCTTTGTCCTTATCAAGAATGCGGGGAACGTCGATGGTTGCCGACATGTACCTTATGTCGATGTGCGACCTCGAGGTCCTTGCAACATCTTCCCAATGCACCGATTCACGTCTTCGCCTTCTTCCCGTCGGCTGACTCGAAGTAACTTTGACGTCGTCCTCGGCCTCACTTACACGCCACGATGAACCCAGTCAACAGCCCACCACCCGCCCGGCCGTCATTGTCAGACCCGGATGCCAAACAAGACGCTCTTTCATGCCGCAAGGGTGGTACCGACGAGGAGGAGGGTAGTGGCCATGAAGTAGTTGCGGAAGAGACTGTGCAGGTGATAGACACCGCCGCGGAACGGGCTCTGTGTCGCAAGTTCGATTTCCGACTTTTGCCCGTCCTCGCGATCATGGTGAGTCCCATTGCCTCTGACACTGCTTGCTGGTCCGAGTGCTAGATCCTTATACACTGATGCCGCCTCCAGTACCTTTTTAATGCGCTTGATAAGGGGAACCTGGGTAATGCCCAGACTGCTGGACTTTCCGAAAGTTCGTCCTCGACTATCTACATCCTCGCCTCTCCCGATCGAGACTGATTGGATTGGGACAGATCTAAACTTCAAACCGGGCCAGTATAACCAGATTGTCGGCATTTTCTTTGTCCCCTATGGTAAGTGTCGCTGAGAGAATGTCCACCTCTCGTTCTGTGTGTAGCTAACTCTTCGCTGTAGTAAGGTCTTGCCATCCATGACGCTCGGCTTCCCAATGACTTACCATCAAACAGGTAGTCTTCGCTCCCCCGGTGGCGATGCTCGGGAAGAAGCTTGGCCCATCACGGATGCTCCCCGTTCTCATGTTCTGCTTCGGCTCCTTCACACTACTCACCTCGGCCACCCATAACTTCGGCGGCATATTCGCCCTTAGGTGGTTCCTGGGCATGGTAGAGTCCGGCTTCTTTCCTCTCGTCATTTACTACCTCACCACCTTTTACAGACGCGGTGAGCTGGCCCGCCGGCTCGCTATCTTCTACGCGGCGTCCAACATAGCCAATGCGTTTAGCGGGCTGCTTGCCTTCGGCGTCTTCCAGATACACTCCTCGCTGGTCGACTATCCTTGGCGATGGCTCTTTGGTACGTCTATCCACTATGTTTCGTGGCACTCTCAGTAACTGACCCCCCGTGTAGTAAGTGTAGTTATAGAAATTGCCATTTCTTGGAGGCATCTCATCCCACACTTGAACTCGTACCAACTCACGCATACCAGATCATCGAGGGCTCAGCCACCGTCTTAGTCTCCCTCTTCGCATTCTGGTACCTGCCCAAGAGTGCGGCAGAGGCAAGCTTTCTTTGCGAGGAAGAGAAAGCGCTTGCGTACCACCGGATCCACGTTGACAGCTCCTCCGTCGTCAACGAGCAGTTCAATCTCAAAGAGTCGCTGAGGATATTCCGGAGGCCGACCACCTACGCTTTCCTGGGCACCGAGATCTGCCTGGGTGTCCCCTTACAGGGCGTCGCTCTGTTCTTGCCACAGATCGTCCAGCGACTGGTCCAGGATACTGTCACTACCAATTTGTATACGGTAGCTCCGAATATAACGGTACAGTAACGGAACGAGAGGCCCCATGCGAGATGTATAGCTGATAGTGTATTCCTAAATCTCCAGGGCGCGGTTATGCTGTTGGTATTAGCATTCTCCTCCGACTACTTTCGCATCCGGTTCCCCTTCATCTGTCTCGGATTCGCCTTTACCTTTATCGGCTTCATCATCTACGCCGCCCTTCCCGACGTCCAGGCACAGGCCCACGTGGCGTACTTCGCTACCTTCATGATGTGTTGGGGAACGTCAGCTCCGTCGGTTCTCCTCAGCACTGTAAGTCGCCAGCCCCTGAAGTTGAGAAGAGACGAGGCGGTCCTTCACATGTTACAAACCAACTAATACGATCTCGGATTCAGTGGTACAACAACAACGTCGCACATGAGGGTGAAAGGTTAACTCTGACATCGGTCGGGGTACCCTTGGCGAACCTCATGGGTTTGGTAGCCAGCAATGTCTTCCGTGAACAAGACGCGCCGAAGTACGCTCCCGCACGTAAGTACTCTAGTGTCTTCTTATCGGTATTTTTTATTGTACGTGCTGTCGGCCGGGCCCGCCTCGGCATGTATACCACTCTAACGGGAGACGCCCCTCTCTCCGGATTGCCTACAGCAAGAACCAGGACACCCAAGGCAAGGGCACTGCGGCTGATAGCAGCTACCTAGTGATCACGACGGCAGCCTTCGGCGCACTCGGGTGTCTCATCGCCGGCTCCCTGGGCATATATATGTTATACGACAACCGGCGTCGGAACCAGCAGCAAGCAATAACTCTCAGCGCTCAGGACGTGCCCACATCGAGACTGCGAAATGGACCTTGGGTGGATGAGTTCAGATGGTTCCTATGAATCGGGAACTGATGACCCTCTATACCTTATGCAGGCCTACAACAAACACCCTGTGGGCGGCCAGAGAGTGGGAATCTTCCATAATCAAAGCGCCGTACCTCTATAACCCTGTAGGACCCAGACTTTCCGGGTTTCCTATGTGCCCGCCCAATGCCCCTTGCCGTATACCTCCCGGTATCCATACCCCGAGAGACCCCGTGTGAAAAAGCCCCTGCAACGCCTCGGCATCCAGCCGACCGATACTCTCAAAATCTAAGCCCAACGGGTTCCACGAACCCGATTCCCGAGTCGAAGCGAGAGTGCGTAGGACTCTTGAATCCGCTGAGCTGCGTCAAGGTGGTTCTGCGGTACTTGTCTTCGTCGAATTTCCAGAGCATGCGTGACGGGTCGTTTCCGGCGGCACCCTTCGGTCTGATCGCCAGCGCGTCCGCCACGCTGTCCCAGGCCACTTCGTTGAAGTACCGGCCCTCCCAGACCTTGCCCTCGGCCTGCTCTTCCCTGCGCAGTGCCCGTTGCGCGTTCTCGATCTTGCCCTTCTCGTGGCCGACGCCCAGGATGTCGTTCGCGTTGATGGCTTCGGTCACGCGGGACCAGGCCCGTCGGGACTCGAGCGGGTGCTGCTTCTCGATCGGGGCCACCTGTAACGGGCTGCTGCGGAGGGTGGTCAGGTCTACCGTCTCCAGCACCTTGCCCTTGCCGTCCTTGACGGTGTAGGAGCCGCTCCATCGCCCTTCGAGGACGTACAGAGGCTCCTTTTCCCGGCCATCGCGGTAGATCGTGGCCACGAAGGAATTGCTCTTGCCGCGCAGCCAGCCCTTGCACGAGTAGTCGATGCGCGACGTGTAGCCCGAGGAGCTGTGGATGTAGGAAGTGCCGCTGAGCTCAGGGGCGATTTGGAAGGTCATCATGCCTTCGACGTGGGCTTTCGGCATGGTGATCCAGTGGTCCTCGTTGTACCGGTCGATGTGGAGGATACTGTGGCCCCGACGCTCGATGTTGATGGTGGAGGAGAAGTAGGCTTTCGGTGCTACGTGACCCTCGAGCTGTATGCCGTGTCTCTCGTTCCAGATCTTGTACGCCGTCGCGGGCGGATGGTGACTGACTTGCTCGCTCACCAATTGGGTCGTGCCGGCTTGGTCTGCCCACTTGCCGAGGAAAATCTCGCCCAGGAAGGGGTTGAGCGGCTTCAGCTTCTTTCTCTTGCCGCTGTCGTCTTTGCTCGCATGTTGGCGCCGGAGAGTGCTCAGAAACCACTTGAGCACGAGCAACGCTCTCTTCTCCGCGTCTGTCTCGCGGGCGGGTGCTACGAACAGCGGCGGGTGCTCGGCCCAGTAGGCGGGGTATTCGACGATGGACTGCGGCGCCAGGAGGAAAGGCGGAGCGGTCAAGGATGCGAGGTCACCTTTGAAGGTGGCGACCGACTATGGAAGCATAAGCATTTACCATTACTGAACGGGTAGGATAGCGGCAGTGACGACATACCTTGATGAACTGGAACCAGGCCGACTTGTTCTGCTGCTCATGGCGTCGGTCGTCGCACCGAACCGGACTGAGTGGTAAAGACATTATTATGGTGATGATACTGATGATCACTTTCTGCGTATCAAACGCGTGGAATAGGAATATTGTTAAGATGAACAGATAAACAGATAAACAGATAGACCAAGAATTGAAGATGAAAGGAGAGTCGAGTCCGTGAGCTAACGAACGGGTTGGAAGGTTGGAAGATGGATCTAAGTTACCTTAGATAAGGCTAGGCAACGTAAGTAAATACAGTGGTTGCGCCATCGGTGACGGGGCTCCGAAGCTTAAATTGATGGCCCTGGAGGCTCAAGGTTCGAGACAGGAGGTGCATCATCCGCCACTGGCAAGACTTGGTTTGACCGCATCAGCATCCTGCGATGAGACGGTGTTTGCTTCAAACCGGCTCGGAGGCCCTTGAAATAGCGGATGACGGTGGAGCTGAGGAGGTGGCCCAGCGGCTCGGAGAACCCCCTGACTGCCTCCTACTATAGCGAACCCCGGATCGCCCTCGTGGGCCACCCGCCAATGAGCCAACTCGGCTGGGTTTCATCGCAACTTTTCAGCCTGTCGTCAGTGTCACCGATCGCTGATGGTTCACGTCGGGTTGATCTGATCGTGGGTTTTCAGTCCAAGCTCTCAAGTTCGGCTCCCTCAGTGAATTTATGGGCACGGCCTCGAACCAGGAGGGTAAGGTAACGAACGAGAGCTACAGTACGTAAAAGAATGTTTCATTCCTACCTAACTCTAGTGCCATGTCGTCAAGCATCGCATCTACTTAAGGTACCTACTTACTTCTTGACTACTTATTACTTACTGTGTGTGGTACTCACAGGTCGCTGAACCCTGCAATCAGCTCGCCTCGCATAGTGACACCGCTCTGGACCACCGCCCAGACGACCTCGATGCCTGCTTGTCGAAGAGAGAGCACGTCTCTTTCCGTCTGGCGCGCCGCTTCGTTGATCATCAGCCCAAGCATCGGGTGCACGCCTTCCGGTAATGTGGCAGTCAACCTCTCGTGACCTTCCGAGTCCGCCTGCGTGCTCACTTCTACCTCGAGAACCGTGCGGTGGTAGGCGCCCTCGATCATGAAGACGCCGTTCAGGTAACGTCGGAAGCACACCACCAGCCGTCGCAGGCCCGGCATCCGCACGAAGGGGGCGCCGGCCTCGCCCGGGCTCGAGTTGCGGGCCAGGCCCAGCATGTGCTGGAACGCGCGCGAGGGGATCATCACGTTGGTGAGCCAGGCTATCCTCGTGCCGAACACGCGTATCGCCGTCGCCTCGACCATGAAGAACGTCGTGCCCCTCCGGTACGGCCTGGGCCCCAGCGGCAACGAGGACATGCGCCGCTCCACGCTGCCCTGGTTGATGTCGAAGGTGCTGACCGGCGGCTCCGTCACGAGCCAGGTCGGCAACGCAGGGCCGAAGCGCTCGACTTCTGCTCGGGCTTCGCGGCTGGTGTGCCACAGACTGGCCGTCCAGCGGCCGGGGCCACGCGTCCGTGTCCTCACCATCAGAGCCTCCTCTTGGTGCTCATGGTCCCAGGGTTCGTCCAGGGTATGGATTGCGTGCGTGAACGTCGGGTCCTCGGACACTACGTTCTGGTATATCAGGGTTCGTATCTCCGGCGGCAGGTCCAAGAACCGCTGGAATACCCTATCGCTTACGGTGACCGGCTGGCTCCCGTCGGCGATCCTGCTCGCCTCAGCGGACACCACCTCCGGGTCTCGCCATTGTAAGTCGAGCCCCTGTATATTCTGGCCCATTGTGATTAGTGTTTATTCCTTCGGCCTACCAATACACTCGTGCGCTTATGTACAAGCTTGTATGTTGGGTGTTGTTCTGGAAGTCGTAGTGCAGCAGATCTACTCGATACAGGACGAACATCGAAATTGAGCTAGTGGCAGGAGAAAGTCCACAAGGTTTTATAGCAAACTGTTCTTTCTCGCATGAGTATTCGTGCCTCCTCTTGGTTGCGATGTATGACTCCGGATACATGGTCTTTTCTAGGCAAAACAAGCTTCGACATGGAGATTACAGCACTCGAATGGCGAACACGCCCTCGACTCAGATTACACATAGTAGTAGTACCATCAGGGTATTCTGTATGTCCAAGTTTGCTTCCCTAGGAGCTCACAGCATCAATAAACCACTTCGTAGCCGGTGTTCGAGTGGGTTACAGTTCGTTGCTTCCACTCCAAACGAAACTACTCCGATTGACAGGCCATGTATCAGAGCTCTCAACTGGCACAATGGAAGTCCAAAGCAGGAGAACGACAGGATGCGTTCGCCAACTATTTCAATTTACCACGGCGAACTGTACACCAGTCTACCGTTTGACACAAGGTCGAGATCCACCACCCATATCCTTTGGGTTATTTCCCCTCAAATCGTCCCTCACATGCCATCGTCACCATCCCCCTCGCCATCAGAATCAGAATGCTTATGATCTAGGAGTCATCAGCGGATGAGTGTTGAATTTATGTAACAGAGATGTGAACTTACGGCAAATGGTCATGCAGTAGTCCTGTTTGGGTCCCGCATCTGGGAAGATCTTGAGGCAAGTCTTGTGACAGGTCTCCGTGTAAGTATTTTCGATACTGTCCAAGAGATCGTTGGGGTCGAGGTCAATGCCGGTCTTGGCCTCGAACTTGGCCTTTGCCTCCTCCCATAGCTCGCCCAAAGGCAACGCCGCTGCCGCTCCCACCAGGGCAAGAAAGGTGTACGCTACACGCATATTTACAGCTCTTGGTGCCGTTTCGGGAAGGGTAGAGGGGTTGAAAAAGGATGTCCGCGACGATCAGGGAATGTCCGCGAAGATAAATCATCGCTCTAACAAAGAGTTCTTTATTCCCTCGGCTTGGTTACCAGGACTGATCATCGAGAACAGAACGCTACATTTGCCACAGCCGCTGAACAAAAGGCAGCGAGTCCTACCGGTCTAGATAGGCTGGATCTGAGAGGCGAGCTCAGTCACCTTGGTACCTAATCGGTAGTAGCAAATCGAGCATGTGATTATACAAAGGCACGACGCGGAGACTCAGGTGCGCTTGTGAGTGCGACAGAGCCATCGCGGGACACGTGTGCCGTCGGGGCCGAACTAACAAACATGCAGTTCCTGTGATTGCAACATCAAGCAGACGTGCATTGGAGACTGTGTGTAGTATCCATCGGAAAATTACCCGCAGCGCTCTTGCGTGTTGAGACCCCGCTATTGAGCTTGAATCATCACCATCATGTATGACGGTGCAAAGAGCAGTCTCAGTCACACTCTGGCGAAGGGCAGCTTATAAGGCAAGACCTTGGAAGCCGGCTTCTCCCTGGAGCGAAATGAGTACGGCCGATTGGCACCGACGAACACATTGCGCCAACTTTAGGCAGCGACAGTCAGTCCTCGACACCTTGTGACAGCCCGAGATTCTCTCGCATTCACGATGTCTCGCCTCATCGATACATTGCCGGAACCCAGTGGGGTGCGAGAGAAGAAGGTGGTCGTGCTCAGTCGCAGCCGGTAAGTGCCCCCCTCGGACATGTCCACTCGAGTGCGCCAACTCA
Organism: Xylariomycetidae sp. FL0641; assembly: GCA_022376655.1. Taxonomy (NCBI): domain Eukaryota; kingdom Fungi; phylum Ascomycota; class Sordariomycetes; species Xylariomycetidae sp. FL0641. Next base: position 24,388 of record JAJJKE010000108.1, on the reverse strand, counting down.
ACATTGCTAGGGTCGGGACATTCTCTTTGTATCAAGCACTTGCGATGCTTGGTTACAAGCCTATCCACATGGTCGAAACCATCCAGAGAGGAACCGTGTACATGGATCTCTGGGAAGAAGCGCTTCGCTGCAAGTACCTGGGTGGGGGAAAGCCATACGGTAAAGCCGAATTCGACAAATGGCTCGCAGAATACGATGTATGCAGGCGACCTCTACCTGGGAGAGACGTGCAAACGGCGTTCAAGGTTGCTGAATTGGTCAACAGACGGTTATCGAGATCCCGCAATACTTCATCGAGGAGTTCACGCAGTTCTACCCCGATGCGAAGTTCGTCCTCACAGAACGCGACCTTGATTCGTGGATCAAGTCGGTACAGAACACCGCGGTCCCTATGTTCAAGGCCTGTCGAAGCTTTCCCCTGAACGCGATACGGGGTTTCGACGGCTGGCTCGAGTCCTTCTGCAGACTCATGAACACCATGGAGTTGGTGTACTTCCACGGAAAAGGAGGCAAAGCTGGGGCCGAGGACGCGAAACTGGACACTGTCGAGGGGTAGGTTCACGACGCCGCCAAGGCAAGAAGAACGCAGGGTTACTAAAACGACAGCAGAAACGCCAAAGCAAAGGCACTGGCGCCGGAAGGCCAACTGTTGATTGCGCGACTCGAAGACGGCTTCGGTTGGGAACAGATCTGCCCGTTCCTGGAGCATGGCATCCCCGACCGACCGTATCCCAGGGGAAACGCACCGGCCGAGTTCGACAGGCTAGCCAGGGAGATGCTGTACCCCAAATTCTGGAGAGCGGGACTGACCGCACTGGCAGCCATCGTGTTGCCTGTCGTTGGTATTGGTGCTTGGTATTACGTGTGAGATGGTTGCAATGGAGGTAAGGTTAGATGTAAGTGGTTTTGGGGCACCGGCCACCGTTAAGCGTGGAATGTACGAATACTCCGTAGCATCCCCAGGTAACCTTATCCAGTGGAGACCCCGCTAATCTCCTAGCGCAACCTTCAAGGCAACCGCGGGATAAGGTTCCCACAGCACGGTCAAACGGTGCTCGTACGTCACTGGACTGATGAGCCAGCGCCCGTACCTTTAGGTAGCTCTTGTACTGTAACCTAGCCCCCTTCGTGAGCTTACACACCCGCCTGCATTCCAGTCGAATCTTTCACGTCCACGTCCACATCCACTGCCACTTAATCACCCGCTCTGCTTCGTGCTGCCTGCTCGCTTAGGAGGAGGCCCAGTGGATATGACCACTGGTCACTTTGCTTCAGGCTTGCTCTCAGACCTGGCATGGCTCCATTGCCTCTCGCTACAGGACCATGGGACAGACCCTCTCGGACGAGGCTCACCACGCCTCCAAGGATGAAATAACTGCTGATCTCGTATGTAGACTATGCTGATGCCTTCATGCGAAGGAGCACTGCGCTGACGGAACCGCTGCTCCCAGGCCGACAAGTTCGCTCGCAAGTGCTTCGAACCCCTCGAGCTCTATTCCTTCAAGGACAACTTCAAGTCGCTGGCCGATCACGAGCACGATGTCCGCTACCTCAAGGAGGACACCATCGCGCGCTTCCTCGAGCTTCCCGACATCCTCGCCGTCTCTCCCGTGCTGTTCCAAATCATATCCTACATCGGCGCCTTCCCCTTCCTACAAGATGCACCTGTTATTCTCGGCTTCGAACAGATGATCATGGTCGTTGCCATTATGACGGAGCGCTATACCAAGATCTTGGCTAAGGGTTCTTCCAGTCGCCGAAAGTTGCTGTTCAAGAGTCTGGCTGTTTATGACCGCAAGCTGTCCGAGATAGAAAAGCAACAGCGGGAGAGCGGCCCCGAGAATACCGAGGGCAAAGGCAGTCCCGAGCAAACTAGAAGGCATGCGCCTGGCTTTGCCGTCGACGAGGCCGCTGACGACTTGGAAGACGAAGCCATGGACGACGACGACGAGCTCGTATTGGCGGCTCTGGACTCCCTCGACATAAACGATGCTTTCAAGACGGGCGATTCGCATGCCGCCACTACGCACGGAGCTCTTGTTCCCGCCGATAACTTCCGCAAGCTGGTCATGCTCCTGTTGCTGGTGGCTCCCCTTGGCTCCCAGGAGAGCTTATCTGCATATGCGGACAGGGTTTCGGGGCCGCAGCTCGAGATCTTGAGGGACACAGCTGAGAACGTTCTCTCGGCATTCATCAATGTGGAAAAGTCCCCTGGTATTACCTATGCGCAGTTCAACCGACTCTTGCCCGTCAATTTCCCCTATCTTTTCAACGGCTTTAATCCGCTTTTCGAACACTTTCTGTTCTCCAAGAACCTCGATCTGTCCAAGCGTAAAGGTAGCGTGTCTAAGCCAGTATCCGCGACTGCCCAGCTACCACCCCTTTTGCAGGATCAGGGGCAGATCATGAACCCCAGCGTCCTGTCACAACTCTCATTCTTCATCGAGGGCAATGAGCTGTTCCACCGATTGCGGCTTCTGTACTCCGGTGCAGACGCGGGCTTCTCCATGGGTAGCTTTGAGACTAAAGTCTTCAATTGGCGAGCGCCCACCATCCTCTTGGTCTCAGGAACCCGTCTGGTCTCGGAACCACCCAGCAGCCACGGGTCGGAAGGCGCCTTCAATGACTCGCTGCCGCCCAAGCGGTTTCCCAACGGCAGCGGCTCCGATCGCGACCGGGTGGTCTTCGGCGCACTCATCAAGCAGCCGTGGCGGAATACGCACAAGGAGTGTTTCGGCGGGGACGACATGGTGCTATTCCAGCTGGCGCCGACGCACGACGTGTTCCCGGCCTCGCTCCTGAACCAGGACTACGTGGCGTTCACAAGGCCGCCGACGACGAACCCCGGCATCAGCTTCGGCTGTCCGCAGCCTAAGGCGAGCCAGGCGGCGCGTCACGCCACCCTGCGCCATCTCGGCCCCGTCTCGCTGGTCATCGACTCTAGCTTCGAGTTCGGCGTGTTCACGCACGACTACACGTCGCGGGGCGGTGCCTACGCTACCAGCGTTTCGCGTAGGTACGATTTCCAGGAGCGCTTCCTGGTCGAGGACATCGAGGTCTGGGGCTGCGGAGGCGACGAGGAGGCCAAGGTGCAGCGGGAGCGGTGGGAATGGGAGGCGCGGGAAGCGGAAGCCCGACGAAGAATCAACCTGGGCACTGGCGATGTTGCTGCCGATCGAGCGCTGTTGGAGATGGCTGGCTTGGTGGGCGGAAACCGGAGCGGTGGCTCCATGTCTTGATCGGGCGCGAACGGGGGTCGATTGCCCTACCATAGTTGGCGTTGGGGACAATTTGATACAGGCCAGGAATGGGCATAGAGCAAGCACTTGGATCATGTCATTGGTATTGGAGTTCAGGAGGGGATGGATGGCACGGTATGCCTAGTCGGCCGATAGGGTCGGAAGTCGAATAGTCTCATAAATTCGACTTCTTCTCTGCTTCGCTCATTTGCTTGGTATGTGCCAGAACTCACCCAATGCCCCCTATATGTACAATGATGGTTACAGTATAATCTTCGTTCGAAGGGTGTCTTCACTTCTTCACTTCTTTGTCGGTTCTTCCACCTTCTTCTCTTCCACCGCTCTCTGCTCCTCGGTTTTCGCGCCCTCGCCGCCCTTCGAAGACCCGAACCAGCCGCCTCCGGCACTCGACAGGGCACCGAGGATACTGGCGCCCTCCTTGCTGCCCTGGGCGGGGACCTGGCCATCGGCATCGGGGCTAGTCTCGGCCTTGAGTTGGGGACTCTCGCCCTGCTTCTGCCCCTGCTCCTGCTCCTGCTCCTGCTCCTTGTCCAGTTCCTTCTCCTTGTCCGTCCCGGCCTCCTTCTCGGCCAGCAGCTGGCGGGTGGCCTTGCGGTCGCGCTTGCGGCGGATGGCCTCGCGCAGGCGGCGGTCCTCCTCGTCGCGGACCTCGAGCTCGCGCAGCCAGCGGCGGTGGCGCTCCTCGGCGCGCTGCTGGGCCTCGAGCTTGATGAGCTCGGCGCGCTTCTCGCGGTCGGCGCCGTAGTAGGCGCCGCCGGCGACGATGGCGACGACGGTGAAGGCCTGCGCGCCGATGCGCGCCCGGAACATCCGCTGCACCTGCGCGTGGTCGCCCCGCCGCATCGCCCGCCACGCGTTGTACAGCGCCGCGCAGGTCAGGGCCGTGCCTGTTGGGAGGGGTGCGCAACGCGCGCGCGTTAGTGGGGGGGTTGTTCTGCTTCTTCTTCTTCGTGTCGTTGGCCTCGGGGACGCAGGTTGGGGGGACGGCCGGGGAGGAGGAATGTACCGAGTGGGATCAGCGGCTCTTCGCGCAGCTTGCGCCCGACTTTCTGCCAGCCGGTTTCTTGGTATTCTCTGTGGAGGAGCGGACATGCGGGTTAGCGGCGGGATCGAGGTTTACGGGTCGGGTGGTCGGATGCCCCGGCAGACGGGAGGAGACGTACTTGTCCTCGTCAAAGGACGAGGGCATAGGCCGGTCGGACATGTTGGGCTGATGGTGTGGTGTCCTCTCTATGCACTGCGAAGGTGGTAGTTCACAGGGTGCAAGAGAGCGAATTGGTGAATCGAATAAGGGATCGGAAGAGAGGGAGGCTGTATCGAGAATAATAATGATGACATAAAACGTCAACGGTAGGTGCATCCAGCGAGCGGGAACAGCCCTTTCAGACCGGGAGCTTCTGCCGGGTAGGAGCTTCTAAATTCTTAGCTGAATACAGTAGTTACCCTAGTTACTGCATACACCCCATACTGCATAAACTAGGGATACTGCATATTTGTCCAGGTCCCGAATCTTTTTGTATGGGAGATTTGCTAGAAACTGCATAAACTGTATATTGCATATACTTTTCATAGATATGCAGTTGCAAGGGTTAAATTTTAGTGCGGCTAACCATTCCCCCTTATATTTTAGGCTTGTGCTTAGCCTAGTTAGCTTTCGGCAAGCCAGATTTTTACCCTTCACCGGGTCGCATATCTTACCTGCTTATATACATATCACCAACAACGCCGCCGCACCTTTTCTTTTCTTATACCAGGTTGTCGCTGGCACCCTGCTCCTATACGCACCCATTTTTAGTAGGAAATAGAGCTGACAAGTAGGGTGGGCCCTAGTCACGTGCTTTCTAGAAACTGCATAAGTTCTAGAAACTGCATATTGAAGGCCTGCCCGAATCGTATGCAGTATCTAGGGTAACCACTGTACTACCTGCTACCTTATCTAATCGCCGAAAACCGGCGGGTCGGTGGAATAGCTCAAGCTCCCATTTGCATTGCAGCTCTGAGCTGGTTGACACGGAAGACCATTGAGTTTACACGTTATTCATGAGAGAATCAGGAGTCGATCCGAGTTTTACAAAGTAGTATCGACTCCAGCCAGACCATCGCTCAGTCAGGACCAAAGTCAAGCACTTACCAAGTCCAAAGCCGATTCTACAGTTGTAACCTTGCTGCAGCATTGAGAACGCGATTCTTCCAGGTGCATGATGTCGGGCGCTGGAGGCACTAACTTAGCACCAAGACACCCCACCATACCTGTATGGCATGGTTCATCTGCCCAGAAGTTGGAACCCCTCAGCGGCCCCTCATCGCGCGATGGAAAGCGGCCGATGGGCCACCGACATTTGGAGCTCGCATGTCATACCTCTGCGCTCGCCGGCCCAAAAATATTTTGAAGCCGTTCGGTCACTCGATCTGACAATTTGTACCTGCACACCACCAGCATTTCACCAACATGACAGGTCCGGAAGCGGTGCCGGTCGACACGGCCATGGCTAACGGCTCCAAAAATGGTGTCAATGGCCATAGTCCACGAACGCCATCCCTCTCTGGCCTCTCTCTGACCGAGTACAGCGCCAACCCGTCGCCGCCATCGGAGGACAAGCAGGCCAAGATCAGGAGCATCGTCCCGCAAGAGTTCATCCTGCCTAATGGGCACCCTGACGTACGATAACCAACAATCAATCTCCCAATGGATCATTCTGCCGTCCTATGCGCGCACTTGTCGTGCCCCAATCATGGCTGACCATTCGCCCTACACAGTACCTGCGCTTGATCCTGACCTCGAGAGTATACGAAGCCTGCAAGGAGACATCGCTTACGCACGCCGTCAACATCTCGAATCGTCTCGAATGCAACGTCCTCCTCAAACGCGAAGATGAACAGCCCGTCTTCAGCTTCAAGCTGCGCGGCGCCTACAACAAAATGGCCCATCTCGACCGCGGCCAGAGCTGGAAGGGTGTCGTCGCCTGCAGTGCCGGTAACCACGCCCAGGGCGTCGCCTACTCCGCCCGCATCCTCAAGGTCCCCGCCACCATCGTCATGCCGGCCGGCACCCCGAGCATCAAGCACCGGAACGTCTCGCGACTTGGCGGTTCCGTCGTCCTGCATGGCCCCGACTTCGACTCCGCCAAGGAGGAGTGCATGCGCCTGGAGAAACAGCACGGCCTCATCAACATTCCCCCCTTCGACGACCCCTATGTCATTGCCGGCCAGGGCACCATTGGCATGGAATTGCTGCGCCAGACCAACATCCAGAAGCTCGAGGCCATATTCTGCTGCGTGGGCGGTGGGGGTCTTATCGCCGGTATCGGCGTCTACGTCAAGCGCATTGCGCCGCACGTCAAGATTATCGGCGTCGAGGCAGAGGATGCGAATGCTATGGTCCAGTCACTGGCCAAGGGCGAGCGCGTTGTGCTGAAGGAGGTGGGCCTTTTCGCCGACGGTGCTGCCGTGAAGTCGGTGGGAGAGGAGACCTTCCGTATCTGCCAGGAAGTTGTCGACGAGGTTGTCCAGGTCAACACCGACGAGACCTGCGCTGCTATCAAGGACGTCTTTGAGGACACCCGGTCCATCGTCGAGCCCGCTGGGGCGCTGGCCCTGGCGGGTTTGAAGAAGTGGGTGGCCGCGAACCCTTCCAGCGACACCAGCCGCTCCGTCGTCGCCATCACGAGCGGCGCGAATATGAATTTCGACCGGTTGCGCTTTGTCGCCGAACGTGCGACGCTGGGTGAGGGCAAGGAGGCCCTGCTATGCGTCAGCATTCCCGAGAAGCCCGGCTCCTTCGCCGAACTCGTCAACAACATCATGCCGCACGCCGTCACGGAGTTTTCATACCGCTATGCTACGAGCGAGGTAGCCAACGTCCTGGTCGGTATCTCTCTGACGGCGGCGGCATCGGAGCGGGTCCAAGAACTGCAGGTGCTTATGGACCGCATCCACGGCGCAGGCATGTCGGTGACGGACTTGTCCGGAGACGAGCTGGCCAAGGCACATATCCGTTACCTTGTCGGTGGGCGATCCGACGTAGCGGACGAGAGGCTGTACATGTTCAACTTCCCCGAACGGCCAGGCGCCCTAGAGAAGTTCCTGCGGACCTTGCGGTTACGATACAACATCAGCTTGTTCCAGTACCGCAATGGTGGCAGCGACGTCGGCAAGGTGTTAACGGGCATCCAGTGCCCTGAGGCGGAGGTCGCGGACCTAGAGAAGTCTCTTAAAGAGATTGGATACCCGTGGGAGGACTGCACGCATAGCAACGTGTTCAAGACGTTTTTGAGGACTTAAGTAAGGGCCCAGGTTTGGCGTTTCGGCGCTATATAGGTAGGGACGGTTCATAGATCATGAAACGGGCGTTATGACAGGTAGAAAATCGCCAACAAGATCTGCAATACTCAGACATACACGAACTGCAGAGGAATGTACCTAAGGTTAGGTACGTTCGGCGACTGACCCCGCGATTGCATTGTGCCGCTATCGGGGCGCTAGAGCCACGCCCCCAGAGCCAATGGCGTCTGGGGACCTTGAACGGCGAACCCACTCCGTCATGGGCCAGTGGATTTTCCATCCACATCACTCACGCCTCGACGTCAAACCGCCTGTTTCCTACCGATCTCTCGAGGCTGTCCTGAGCAAACGTCCCCGGGCCTTCTTCGCGAGAAACAAGATGGTCCAGTCTCCTCTCCTCTCCTCGCTGAGGGCGCTGTCCCTCCGCGCCGCACCCGCCGTCCGACCCGGAGCTTCGTACCAGCCCGTCCGAACCATCTCGCAGATCGCCCTGGCCGCGAAGCCGGCGGCCCGACCGACGCTCGCCGTCACGGCAGCAAAGCAGACCTTCGCGCTGCAGCAGACGCGGGGCATGAAAGTCCACAGTTCCATCAAGAAGCGATGCGAGCACTGCAAGGTCAGTCGACTATCTATGACGAGGGCTGTGCCGGGGGTTGGCCAGGTGGGGAGGAAACCCACGAGTTGGGCGAGTTGGAAGTGTTGAAAAGGGATGTTCGAGCCGGAACTAACTCGAGTGCTATCGCGCAGGTCGTCCGGAGGAAGTCGAGCAAGCGGCTCAGCCGTGGTTACCTCTACATCATCTGCAGTGCGAACCCGCGACACAAGCAACGCCAGGGCGCATGATGGGAAGAATAGCGAGGCGGGGTACACGATGAGATATACGAATACATGCGATGCGACGTGACGGACGCGAAGTGTACAATATGCATAGAGACCTGTATACATACGAGCTGGTGCGGACCCTCTCCAAGTTCAACTGCAGTCCTGGAGATCCATGGCTGGGTCGGAGACTGAAACCTTTCTTCAGATGGTTCTAGGCTTTGTAGCCTAGGCATTGAAGCAATACATGTGTAAATGCTGTCTAAGGTGCATCGTAATTCGCACAATGCGACCAGGCTCCCGCTCGGCGTTGCGAAGGCTATAAACCCGCGATATACCTCTCCATGCTCTCCCACTGAGTCTTCCCCGTCGACAATAAATAGCGTATATGCCCTAGATCGGTGACGGCCCGATGGCGCTCGAACTCGGCCCTCGCAAAACTGCGCGTCTCTGCCCGGGTCGTGGCGTCACTGATGTGTCGCGTGCCTCGTATGATGATCCTGTAGAACGACAGGACACGCGAGCGCTGGACAAACTATAACAATAAACCTTAGTAGCCGTAGTTACCTGGCGCATAGGGGTCTTCTGGTGAAAACTGACGTGTTCCAGGCTCAGAGTTGGGCCCAGCCGGCTCTTGGATGGGCTGGTCGCATAGCTTCGAACTCGAATGGCAGAGCACAGCTGGGCCGAAATGTGAGGGATGCGCATGGGTACCAGTCTCCAGTAACGGAGCAGTATTTATAGGCGACAACTGCCGAAGCTTCTTCGCGAATAGGTGAACGAAGAATGATACTGTGAGTTCAGCGGAAAACGATGTTCTATGAGGTGAAATACGATGCTTAATTTCATGTTGGACGAGTTCGAAATTATGCAATGCGTCGGGGCTCCGCTCTTTCATTGTGGACCGGGTCTCCCACTTGTCCTACACTCAACGGTACATACAACTTGGCAGTGCTCTCTCTTTTGCTACAGAATATACCAATTTGGTCGAGCTGGCTTGTCTGAGTGCTTCAGGGGGGTTCTCATCAAGTCATACAGCCGACAAACTTATCATGGACGCCGCAAGCCAAGTCAGCAAGGGCCTCAAGCGCGGGAGGCGCGTTACAGATCCCATCGAATTGGCAAACGCCAAATCTGATGAGATATTCATCAAAGAACATTTCGTCCCCAGGTAGGACGACTTCACCTGTTTCCCTTGGTGTATATTTTGAGCAATTCACTAAGTACTGGCTGCAGCGACCCTTCGTGGAATACTTGGACGAATCCCCAGACGAAAGATGAATACTCTGTTAGCCTTACTCGTGCTGGGAGCGTTGCAGTGGAAGATCTGAAAGCGTGCTTTGATCTCATAGAAGAGACCTCTCGAGCAGCCTATGAGCCCTCTTCCGTCGGCTGGAAGCCGAAGAAGAAGTTGGCCGAGATGAAATCGCCAGAATTGCGCTATATCCTTGTCAAGGATAACCAAGGAAGCCTACGAGGTTTCACGTCGTTGATGCCGACTTACGAAGAAGGCGAGCCGGTAGTCTACTGCTACGAAATCCACCTCAAGCCAGAGCTCCGAGGGTAAGCAGCTGCTCACCCGGTCGGGACACTTGACACATCCCAGGATCACCAGTGTACTGACGGCAATTGGGGATAGGACTGGCCTGGCCCAACTGCTCATGAGCCACCTCGAGCGCGTTGCCGTGAACACACCCCCGATCAAGAAAGTGATGCTGACTTGCTTCGTGACCAATGAGAAGGCTATGTCCTTCTACAAGAAGTTTGGATTCCAAACGGATGCCATATCCCCCGAGCCTCGAAAGCTACGATTCGGCAAGATTTTCGTGCCTGACTATACCATCATGAGCAAGGTGGTGACGAGAGAAATACAGCAGGATGCCGAGAGCTAGGAATTTACCCGATGATGGTCTGTATCGACAAAGGGGGACAATACTCCACAAGCGTGGTAGGGGACAAGAGCTCAATGGGTACCTTGCAACAGGAAGGAAGCACACGGAAAGTAGGTTGACTGTTTGCAGCTGCTGGAGTCCTCCAAAGCAACTTCCTGGCTTTGCCTTAACGGACGGCCTTTCTCTTATCAACACGACACTACACGAGCGAGGCTGCGACCACGGCGCTGTGCGTTCCCAAGGCACACCTGGCTCTCCTAGAGTCTGCAGCGGGTTCCTGCTTAAGGTAGCGACTGCCAACTAAATATGGGTGTCCTTTCAAGGTAGTTCAAGCAGTCCTGTTTGTTATATGAGCGGCCCAAGTCCACTCCCCTGTATTGTTCAGCGTGCTCCCGGCAACATTCTGAACCCGGTATCCCAACATTATCCATGTTGAATCATCAGGAGGTATTATCACTATTGGTTGGATTCGATCAATTTCGCTTTCTCACATCATTACCTCGAAAAGCAACAATGCGTTCCGAGACCCAGACCAGGACTTCCCAGTTGCAGCCTTTGCAGGCTGGAGAGTCTTCACAGGCTGCGCAAGTTTCGCGTTCCGAAGAGTCTCCTGAGACCCAACAGTCTGCGACGACGGATGGGCAGTCTCCCCAGATCCAACAGCCATTGACGAACGGGCAACCTCCCCAGACCCAACTACCAGAAAGGACCGACCAGCCGGCGGAGACAGGACAGAGCACGCAAACGGGACAACCACCGCAGATGGCAGAGACCTCACAAAATGGCCAGGCTTCGCAGACGGGACAGCCACCGCAGAATGAACAGGCTTCGGGGAATGAGAATCGACCTACTCCATCCCCGTCTTCACATATGCGAGATACGCCTGTTGGAAAGATGCGCGGCAAGTGGATAACCAAGCTATGCGAGTGCGACTCCTGCAGTGTCTGCGTGCTGGGGTTTATCCTACCATGTTTCCGTAAGCCTTGCCCTCCCAGACGAATGCTTGCCTGCAGCTTATTGACGTTGCCAGTGCTGGGTCGAACCTCAAGCCAGGTTCTGTCAGAAGACACCATCATCTACCCCAACGGCATACCGACCCGGCTCGCCAAAACCGCCGGTACCACGTACTATGATATGCTGAACATGGACTGCCTCATCCACGGGATGATGTACTGCATTTGCGACTTGGGATGGGTGTATGGTTCCCCCCTATCCCCCTATCTCCCAGCGGAGTGGTACGTTACTGACACCTTCCATAGCTGGATCATGCTCAAGCGCAAGGACGTCCGCTCCCGTTTCCAGATCGAGGGAAGCGAGATCGAAGATTGCTGTGTTTCCTTCTGGTGTCAAGTGAGTAATGCCTCATGATGTACTTCACACGGTACCGGTATTCGTTCTTTCAAACGATACACTAACACGTCACCGTTTGTAGTGCTGCGCCATCATTCAACATGACCACGAAGTCCGAAGACGTTTACCCGACGCGATGGCAGTGGTCAACCAGCAGCCTCAGATGGTGCAGCCAATGACTTTTCCAGTGGCGCAGCCGGAGCCCTTTCTCATGACCGCAGTTGGAGGCCCTGCAGCTACATGAATCTGGGTCATTTTTGACGGAACGATATTTGGTCTGTTGGATGGTAGCTGACCAGAAGAGAGTCGTCCTGGTACGGATAGAACTGTAGAGCAGTAGTGATACCAAGTATTGACTGAAGACTCCGAAGTACGCGGTGGGAATCACCGGCGATAGGCTTTCTGCTTAGCACTATAGAATACACTCATCGCCTTCACTGGAAACCAACACGTATCGCATGTCCGTGAAGACACATCGGGACACTTGGAGTATCTCGGCCCTGAGTCTCTATGCGAATACGGAGCAGCCACCGTTGCCCTCCCCGCGCACTCCGCAGATCTGCTATGATTTGCATCATCATGACCGAACCAGAGCCTCAAGAAAACTACCCAAGACAAACCATTGCAGTGGCCAATGAAGATCCCGAGTCGCTGGAACCCTTGCAGCGACATCGACACTAAGATCAAGGAACCGCCTACGCAGCTAGCTCCGGTCGTCTATATCCCCTCACCCCTTAGCTACATACATCCAGGATGAGCAGCGCCTCCATGCCCAGAAACAGCCTCCCCCTCAAGCCGCCTCCCATCATTGTGCGACAATGTCGTCATCGGCACGTTTCCCATGCTGTGGGACGGGATGCTCTATCTACATCTACCCAACTCGCGCAGTTCTCGAGTCTCGCAGTCCTCGAGTCCCGCAGGTCTCTCGTCTTTCTAGCGAGCGGGAACTGTCCTGTCATCTCGAAGTTAAAACCTCTTCCAGTCCCGTACTTTACTCACTGCGGAAGCCCTGGTTCCACCAACCTTCGCCGACCAACACCGAAGACCAGCTCCCACGCTACCCCGAGGCACTATGGCCCCCGCGCACCCAGCCGCCGGTCGCCTAGCCCCGACGCGGACGCTCCCGCAACCCGCCACCCGGGTCCTCCTCCCCGCGCGGCAGGTCACCACGACGGTGGTATCCACCGCCAGCAGCAGCGGCGGGGCCGCGACGCTGTCGGGCGGCGCCATCGCCGGCATCGTGATCGGCGCCATCGCCGGGTTCCTGCTGATCCTGTGGCTGGTGCGGTCGTGCGTGAACCTGGGCCACCCGGGGCTGTGGGGGGCGACGTTCGCGCCCGAGCACGAGAAGTCGCCGCCGCCGCCGCGCCATTCCCACGGCGCCGGATATCGCCATCATCACCACCAGCAGCCTCGCTCGCGGTCGCGGCATAGTCGCAGTCCCGTGGGGCGGCGCATCGTCCGTGTCGAGCCGTCGCGCGGGCGCGGCCCCCGGGCCCCGGCGCCGGTGTATTATCCCCCCCGCGCCTCGAGGGATGCGCGGCGGTCGGGCGATGGGCGCCGGTATCGCGGGGATTGAGGCGGCGTTGAGGACGGGAAACGGACGTGGGCGGTTGGATGCGATGAATTCGGATGGAGGAATGGGGTTTACGACTGATGATGAATATATAGGAATGATCGATGCTACGAGTGACACGAATCATTCGTGGAACAGATTTAGGGGCAGAACCCCTTTCGAGGCAGGATACTCAGCCATGTCACAGCTCCTTGGGAATACCCCCTTATTCAATGTTGGCTGGTAGCCGGGAAGTGCTCTGCTGGTAGATCGGAGGCTGGTTGAGGATAGGTATATGTAAATCGTTAACACATCATTAACGGTTGAACCGCTGGGAATTAATATCTTTAAACTCAAATACCTACGGAGTTGTTGTCTCGTGTCCCGTAATCTCACAGTCTTAACGCTAATTCGCCAGTCCCCAAGTGAATATCATTGTAAAAGACGACGGGTACATCTCAAAGTTGATCAACAACCTTGGCAGTTGTAATACGCGACTTTTCTCTTTCATACTGAGCCTGGTCCCAGGTATCCAAAGGCCACATACAGTTCACCGTCGACTCAGTGCCAGAGGGATTTCGCAATGCAAAGGAGCTCTCGAGCGAATACAGCGCACGGGGGTAGACGACGACTTTGAGCACAAAATCGTCCAGGCCATGAAGATACGCCAGCACGTCTGTCATGAGCCAGGCCCAGAGCTTCTGGGGATTCTCGGGCTGGGACCAGCGGAGCACGATCTCGAGGTCGAGCTGGCAGAGGCTGGGCAAAGAGCGACGCAGCGCGCGTACGGTTCGCTCGACCGCTCGTCTCCGGCCGGGCGAGGCCCAGCGTTTCGAGGACAGGATGAGGGCCACGTGGACGAAGCGGACCCGGCACAGGCCCTCGGGGCTCGCGTTGCGCAGGAAGTAGCGGACCATCTCGGCGCCGAAGAGGGAGATGGTGGTGTCGGCGTACAGGACGTCCAGGGCGTCGGCGTAGACGCGGCGGCAGGCGCGCATCAGGTCGGACGCGAAGACGAAGTTGGCGCCCTCGACCCAGCCGGGGAAGTCGTGGGTCTGCTCGCCGCAGATCAGGCGGGTGACGGCGCCGGCGAGCGCGCAGCTGTGGACGCCCCCGGGGCTGCTGCAGTGACCGTGCCGATGTCGGGGGTGGTGGGACGACGACGACCTGGTCGCCAGCTGCCGCAGCCCGGAGCCGCCAAGCCCGACGATGCGGAAGAGCGTCCGGCTGGGCGGGTCGGCGTCGCGCCGGATGCGCTGCCCCTCGGCCCAGTCCGCGGGCGGCCGGCTCCAGTGCGGGAACAGCGGCTCCACTTGGACGATGGCCGGGGTGTTGAAGGCCAACTGGTAGATCTGGCGGCGCACCTCGAGCGGAAGGTGCAAGAACGACGTGCGTTTGCCGAGAACTTGCGGACGCTCGCCTGTGGGAAGGACAGCTAAGGGCTTCGATTTCGGAAGCTTCTTTCGCTTCACCTGTCGCTGAGCTCGGAGGTCTAGGACGACCTGGTCGCAGGTTTTGAGGCAGGCTACGCAGACGTGGTCCAGGAGGACGGGAATCAAGGAGGGGAGGCAGCGGATATAGCCCCGGATGGACATATACCGCCACATGATGATTCTGGACAGCGATGTTGGCCTATATCGGTATCGGATCAAGGTGAAGTATGAGTGAGCATAACGCGATTGAGAAAGGTTTCAATTCGGCTCATGAAAACCCCTCGCGGCCGGAGAAAGTCCTCGTGAGAGACGTAAGGTGAAGTAGGCAACAAGGTAGGACTTCTTGGGGTTTGAAACGTGAGCCGGGCTGCAATGCATCCGGGGTGCTGTCAACCAACCCGTAGCGGTTGTCTGTCTGCCTGCCCAGCGCCAACCCAGAAGAGGGATTACATTTACTGCAGTGATTACTTAGTAAACCAACCAATCAGGTATGCTGAGAACCTACCTTAGGCCCCGAGGTTCTTCTTGCAGGGCGTCGACCAGCCCCCAACACGACTGCCAGCTTCTGACATCTCGTCAATTAACGGGAAGGATGGGGGATAGCCCACCACGCAGCTGCTACCTCCATAATCGAAGGTACCTACCAGGTACCTAACTACCTTAGAAGGTAAGGTACCTTGTAGGAACTGTATAAGGTAACTTCCAGCCATTTGAAGGCAAACGGCAAAGATCGTGTATGCAGCCAAATGGTCATATCTACCTAGGTATGCAATCGGTGCATCTCGTCTGTCTGGAGTCGGCGGAGGAAGGGTTTCCAATTGATCACATGCAATTAATTGATTGAGGTAAGGCATTGATGGAGCCTGCCCATTAAAGTGGCACACGTGACTGCGTGTCCAGGCAGCAAGGGCCAAGAGCCACTTTGATCGCAAGATCTCATTCTGACGCGCCCGATACGCGCATATCGCATTAGGTACTTTACCTACCGTCATCCCCTCCACCTTACTTTCTCCTTCACAACCCAGACTCGTGCCGCTTTCAGCACATGGGCAATCCAGCCCAACCCGCGAGGGACCATGTGGATTTTCGAGAACGAGGGTGCTGGCCTTGAGGGTATGTTTTTTAACATAGCCGCCGTCCCATGAGGCCCTGGTCTTTGCTGCTTTTACTTGCTAACTGCCATGTCTTCTCTGTCTAGGCAAGCGCCTCTGGTTGCGCCCAGGCAAACGATATCTCTTCGGCCGGACTGCCGCTGACCGTGCGCATTCTACTCGCAATTGCCTCCGAAATACCCTGCTGATAAGACCATAGCCGGTCAGTTGGCCATACGGGGTCCTGGCTCCGAGAAGATCTCCCGCAAACATGTCACCATCCAAGTCGATCCCGTCAACGAGGGCGATGCGGTGCGATACCCCGACCCAGCCTCATGTCGAGCACCCTACTAACACACGACTCGAAGGAAAACATGAGCAGCCGTTCCAAGGTCACTATCGAGGATCTGGGTTCGAAGGGAGGCACCAAAGTGAACGACCAGAAATACAAAGGGGAATCCTGCACCCTCAACCAGGACACCAACATTCTCCAAATGGGCATCTTCCCGTTCAAGTTCCGGTACAGCTGTAGTTGCCTTGTCTAGGGAACATCACTGACCATCTGCCAGTATCACTTGGTTCCCCGTCGTCCTCAGCTTCTCCTATACCAAGAACCAACTCCGATCCAACCCGCTCGAGAGACTGCGACAAGACCTCGAACAACTTGACGTCAAGCTACTAACCGACTACGACGTAGCTCTGACCACTCACGTTGTCTCCAAGAAGCGCAACACCTCCAAGGGACTACAGGCCTTGATCAATGGCAGATACATCGTTAATGACGAGTTCGTGGACGCCATAGTGACAGCGACAACGCCTCCGCCTTCGGATGATGGGGCCGCTTCTAGCCCATTGGAAGAAGACTTTGACGGGAATTGGCCAGACGAATTGCAGTTTTTGCCGGCTGCAGGCGAGGAGGCGGCCCCAAGACCTACGGAAGCATTCGCTCCCAACCCCGCACGCGCTGAGATGTTCGATGGCTATACGTTCATATTCTACAATAAGGCACAATATGAAAGCCTACTAGCACCAATTACGAACGGCAGAGGCAAGGCACTCTTGAACGAGGTTGAGGCTGGAGTGACACAGATCGACGATTTCATCCGATATGTGAAAGGAGTCGCAGGCGAAAAGGGACTGGGGGAGTTCGAGGATGGAAGTGAAGGAAGAGGTGTTGTCGTCGTCAAATGGATGCCCAGTACCTCTGAGAACGAGGACTGGTTCGCCGACTTCTTTCGATCGATTTCTCTACGCCTCGACCATCGACTCATTGACCAGAAAGACTTTCTAGGTGCGATTCTCAGCAACGACGCCAGTTGCTTACGACGGCCTCTTGAGTTCGAATCACAGCCAGGTAACTCAGACCCCGCACCGACGCCTTCAGGAACCACTCAGCAACCAATGGACGTGGCTCAGGGAGAACCACCAATGGACGTGGACCAAGGAGAGCGTACTGTGCCAACACCACCAAAACGGCCAGCACCCCCTAGGAGAGGACGAGAACCGGTCAGAAGCCGTTTCAGTGGCTTTGGAGTTAGTCATGACAGTGATAGCGACAGTGACGACAACGCCGAGCAGGCCAGCATATCAGTTGCGCCGGATCCTACCTCAGCAATTGCCGAGTCTTCGCAGGAAGGCCTCTTCGTTTCCCAAGATGTACGCGAACCGGAGCCAGAAGCGACAGCGCACGCAGGTCGCTCACAGCGCAAACGCCCAATGCCGCCGTTACCGGAACCCGAGGACGTAATGAACGGTATCGCTCCAGCCGCGGCTCAGTTCAAGCGCCGTCGCATTGCCGCAGGAGAAGATCTTAGTAGATCCCGTGCTCGAGAGACGACAACAGCAAGTGCAGAAGCAACCCCTGATGCCCAAGAAGCCGAACCAACAAAGGCCAAGGCCAAGCCCAAACAGGAGTTTGACGTCCTTGACTTAGCTCGCCGTAATCGCGAGGAGGCGGAAAAACGCGCGAAGGAAGAGCGCGAGGAGCTAGAGGCCGCCCCCGAGGATCTCGATCTGGCCCAGATAAGACGCCTGCATATCGTGGATGAGATGCCACTGCGCTCCGCACCGCCCACGCGTACACGCGAACAAGACGTTGCGGACGGACGCTGGGACCCGTCCTGGAATGGGCGCAAGAACTTCAAAAAGTTCCGGCAACGCGGGGCGCCGCAGGGGCGACAGGCGGACAGGATCATCGTGCAGCTGGAGGAAGTCAAGTCAAAGGGGTTCGGCATCGGCGACGACTACTGGCTCGAGGACACCAGCCAGAGCCAGCAGCAGCGCCGGCAGAAGGGGTCGCAGACAAGCCAGAGCCAGTCCCAAATTGAGGCGGCGCGAAAGAAGAAGGAGGAGGAGATGAAGCGCGTCGAGCAGCATCTTGAGCCTCTGGATAGTAGCGAGAGCGAGGGCATGGACGAGGATCAGGATGGCGAGGAAGAGGAGGAGGAAGAGGAAGACGTCCTACCCTCTACGGCGCGTACCCGTTCAAGCCGGGCCACACCGACAACACAGTCGCAGGCAGCGCGCACCCGATCGAGCAGGGCCACCCCGGCAACGCAGTCGCAGGCAGCGCGGACGACGCAGGGTACGACGCAGCGGACGGGATCGGCGAGAACGGCCAAGCGACCGGCGGCAGCACCACCGCCCGCCAAGCCGCAACCGGCGAAGCGGCCGAAGGGCATCACTATTGGTGCGAGTGATGATAGTGATGATGATGAGTTGCGCTTCCGGTTTGGCAAGCGATAAAGAAAGGCGTTCTTGACATCCTGGCTTGTAGGTATTATAAGAACCTGGCTTGTGCCGGCGGGGGGTATCTTTCTATCTACCGTGTCTTTGCTCTCTGGCCGTCCACGGGCGAAGCGTATCTAGGTTTGCAAACATCTAATAATAAAGATGAAGATGAAATTTCCCCCATCCCATCTTTTCGTTCCGCCGTGTTTCGTGGTGTAGTCCTGGAGGCCGAGGGGCCCTCCCAGGCCGCCCGCGTGGCCCTGTAGGGAGGGCTATGCTATTCTGTCTTCTAAATGCTCCGAAAAAAAAAAGGGTACCCCGTAAACCCGACCCAAGGGGGGAGCAGAAAGCACACACCCCCCTAGTCTAATCCATAGCCTCCATCTCGCCCGAACTCACCGCCTCGCCCTCCTCGACCAGCAGCCCGATCAGACAGCTGCCGAGCATGGTTTCGAAGTTGACCCACGGGTGCACCTCGCCGAAGATGCGCGTGCCGTCCTTGCCGGCGGCGCGCAGCAGCTCCGGCTCCCCGCCGGGGTGGAAGGGCAGGTAGGGGGTGATGTTGTAGACGCGGCCGCCCAGGGCGGTCCAGGCGGCGTTGCCCTTGCGGCCGTTGTGCTGCTTGAGCAGCGAGGGGGGGACGCGCAGGTAGGCGGCGCCGGGGCCGAGGCCGCGCAGGTCGGCGTCCGGGTGCTGGGCCAGGCGCGCCCAGTCGAGGGGCGAGTGGCCGGGCGCCAGCGTGATCTTGCCGCCCCGCGCGGGCTTGGCCGGCCGGCTGCTGTGCGTCGGCGGCGGCGCCAGGGTGGAGGACCCCGGCTGCCGCGCGCGGGACGGCGCGGGCGGCGGGGCGGTGCTGCGCGCGTTGTTCACGCCGTTCAGGGTCGGCGGGCGCGGCGGCGGGGCCATCACCGGCGAGGAGGCCTTGGCGGACGTCGAGGTCGCGGGCGACGGGGGCGAGGGCGCGGGCGCGGACAGGGTGGGCAGCTGCGTCCCGGGCGAGTGCGTCGCGTCGGCGGCGCGGGCGACGGCGGCGGCGGAGGCGGGCGGCGAGGCCGAGAGCGTGAGCGAGGGGATGCTGCTGTTGCTTCGACCGCTACTGCTACTGTTGGCTGCCGGGGACGAGGAGGCGGCGGTGGCTTTGGGCGTGCTTTGCGAAGAGGTGTCGTCGCTGTCGTCGGACATCCGGATTACGGGCGGCGGGGGCGGAGGTGGCATGGTGGCGCGGTCCGCCTTGTCTTTCCCGGCGGCATCGCCGTTTGACTCCGGCTTCGGCTTCGCGTCGGGCCCGTCTGTTTGCGCGGAGGGTTCCGCCGCCAGGTTGGGGCCGGCAGTGGTCGGCGGCGGCCCGGGCGGGACGCGAGGCTGACCCCGCCATAGGGCGCGCAGGGTCTGCATGAAGGGTGGTCTGCCGCGGAGGGCGATGTAAATGATGGAAGCGAGGAGCAGCGACAGGCCTACCAGGGCCATCCCAAGGGAAGCGAAAGGCGGGGAGGAGAATGGGATGGGATGAACGGCCGGCCTGCTGATGAAGTCAGCTGTGGCGGGGGTGGAACGACAGTGGTGCGATAGGCAGAGCGGGAATCGAATCTGGAAGGCTGGAAAAGATGGTATGCTCGCGTGGCTTGTAGAATCTGTCGGGTCCGTGGTCAGGGGATGGGAAGACCCGGGTGAATGGATGGATCAGAAGTTGCGACGAATAGTCCACGAGCCGTCTTGGGCCCTTCTAGCAGAGAATCAGGGTCCACCGATGATGTGTTTCTTGAGTGCTGCCGGGCTGGTGCTAGCAGTGAACTTGGTTAGAGCGGTGGTGTTCAGCCCGAAGAGGTGGTGACAGAGCTGGGACGGGACGGACGGCTGGCTGAGAGGGGCCGCCGAGGGAAGGCAGAATGCAGGATGCAGTAATGGGCGCTATAGCAGGGCCGCTAAGCGGTAGGGATAGGCGGTGACACTGGTTGCTGGGATGCGACGCCACAAACAGACCAATTGCGGGGTGCGACGCTCGCAGCGGTTCATCGCTGGCAGCGAAGTGCGGTTGGCGGACCGCATGAATCAACAATCTCACGGGATGAGGGGGGGGAGGGGGTTAGGTAGGAGGGAGGAGGACTGGTGGCCAGCTGCAGCAGCAAGCAAGCAAGCAAGCAAGCAAGCACATGCTGGACATGGACATGGACGTGGACATGCCGCGTCGGAGAGGGCTCAGGGCAGAGACGAGACACCGCCCATAGCAACGTGTAAGAAACGTGTTTGGGTGTTTCCTGTTCCGGGAAGAACCTGCAACGGACCAATACCCGGGGGCCAACCTTATACAAACAAATGTTTCTGCCTTGTTTACTTATGTGTCAATAAGTAAGTAGGTGTTAGGCAAAGGGGACTTTTTAGACGACGACGACGACTTCCTCTACCTGCACGTGCATTTAGTTTATTCTGCAGCGAACTAGAAAACTCAATCGCGCCCTCTCTCATCCCAAGTTGGCTTCCAATTACCCGAATGGGTACTCTCACTCGAAACCAGCAGTGGTAGTTTCAGGGCGGCGGGTGCTGGAAAGGACCGCCATTACCGCTAATTGAGACTGACAGACCGCTCTTAGCTCTCGTGGGCTTTCCGAGGCAGACCCAACTAATAACACGCTGTGGGCACTGGGCAGTCATGGGCTCGACCAGACTTGGCAGCTCCGGCAACGCGACGGGTCCCGTCCGCCAGTCATTTGCTGGTGCTGGTGCTGGTGCTGGTGCTGGTGCTGGTGCTGGTGCTGCTGCATCTGCTGGTGCTGCTGAGGTCGCCGGCCGCCATTCTTCCTCCTCCTCCATTTCCATCTCTCCCAAACTCCAAAATGTCTCGCAGCACGGACACATGACTGCCACACACCCCTATACACCGCGTTCGAGCTTGAACAGCCGCCCAAGCTCGCATCTGTCCGCAACCTCAGCCTCTGACAGCAAATCCGGCCTGAAGCGACTGCCTTCTTCCGACTCCCTCGACCGTCGTGCCCAACGTCCCCCGACCATTACCGTAGCCCGGCCCGTTGCCAAGAATACCGCCAATCGCAATAATAACAATACCACCACCAGCAAATCTACCACATCTACCACCACAAACCCCAAACCAAGACTCGCCGGCGCTTCCACAACCTCGTCTGCCTCCTCGACTTCCGACAAGCCCGCTTCCGCCGTCTCCCGCGCACCGCTCAAGCGCCGCGACCAAAATGTTACCCCTGTGACGAACCCACCCAAGTCTCCAGGAATCATGCCAAGCGACGTATCTTCCACCTCGAATCCCAATCGCCCTCAGATGCCTTCTCTCACTGCCTCCGCCGCCAGGGGAACGAATCGTGCTCCTCTCACCCCGAAGATCGCTTCCAAGCCCTCTCAGCCGAACCCTGCGCTGGCCACCACCACCCCTTCCAACCGAAGGCCGCGTCCCCTATCCGGTGTGTCCAGTCGCGATGCGCTCACGCTGCGAGCCAGCCATCACGATGATCCCCATTCTCCCGCCCTCGCTCCTCACCTGAGCGCCAATATCACCCCTCGCTCCGGCTCCCGCCAGAGCCGTGTCGACAGCACCAACACCACCCCGAACGGTACCCCGAACCCGGAACGTTCAGACAAACGAGCCAGCTTCGGCCCAACCAGCCCACGGCTCGCCGATAGCGACGTGCCCAGAAGACCTGTCGTCGCCTTCGCCCCGGCCAGCTCCAACTCCCACCTTCACGCCCGCCCGGACGCTCAGACTGCTCCCGAGTCTAAGTTCTTCCACGCGAGCGATGCGCCCAAGAATCCCCGACCCACCAGTGTCCAGAAACCACCACCTGCGCCCAAGGGTCCAACCTTCTTCTACGCCAATGGCAACGACGCCGAGACTCACCAGCCGAACCCTACAGCGCACACACCTGTCCCCGCTGGTGCCCATGGTCATGCCCACGAGGACCGGTCCAGCAAGTTCCTGTACGCCAATGGCACCCCCGAAGGTCGTGAATTTCGCAAGAGCTCGCCCGCGACCCTATCTCGCACATCCGGCTCGACCGTCTCTACGGCTTCTAAACAGGCAAATCGTCCGGTCTCGAGCTCGCCTGCTATCGGCTCGACCCTGTCACAACGACCGAGCTCGCCCAATAAAGGCCACTCCCAGCAGCACGTGCCTACGAGGAACGGCCATAACCTCCCTCCGACATCTCGGCCCAGACTCACCTCTCCACCGCCGATTAGACCCTCCGCGCAGGGTCTTCGTCGCTCAAGTGCGGGTACCTCGCGGTCTGGACCCCATTCGCGCTCCGGCAGTGTCGTATCGGGAGATCATGGATCGGACGTTTCCAGGGGCCTGGGGTCCCCAGTATCTGAATTGGCCCCGCCCATAAACATATCGTCGAAACCAGCCCCGTTGACGCTGGCCTCCATCATACAAGCTGCCGACGACTTTGCTGAGAACGAGGAGGTTGCGTCCCCAGGCGATGCTCCCTCCGGTCTTCAGAGTCCTGCCGGCCCTCAGAGCCCCTCAGGTGTTCAGAGTCCCACCAAGTCAAGTCAATCTGCGGAGCCGGTCAGCGACCTGGTTGCCAATGCGCGACGGGAGCGCAAGGTACAAGATCTGCAGATAACCAATGCCTCGCTCGAAGCCATCAATCGCACTTTGGAACGCCAGCTTCGAAAACAGTCGGCGGAGATACGGAGATTTCGCCGTCTTTCCCGCGCAGGGCGACTTTCGTCCGTTTCTGCGGGCATGGCGAGCCACGGACCATCGGAGACAGAAGAAAATGCTTCTGGTTTGGTTTTGTCTGAACTCAGCGAGGGCGAGTCCGGGATGGAAGAGATGGAAGACATCGAAGAAGAGTCCCTTTCTGATACTGATTCGATCACCTCTTCACAGAGTCCCAGCGTTGTCGCCGAGAAAGACGCCAAACACCGCAAGCGAGACGAGCATCGATTAGAACAGGATCTCTCCAAGCACCAGCAACTGCTCACCGACTCACAAAAAATCAACCAGAGTATCAAGCGGTGTCTCGACTGGACGGAGGAGCTCATCAAAGATGGCAAGAAGGCTCTCGAGTACAAGGTTCGGGTCAGTGATGTCAAACTCGGCGGGAGGATATTAAATCCGTTGGACGAAGATGACGATCGCTCGGGGGCTCCGAGCCCCTTTCCGGACGATGCGAGCACAGCGGAAGGCAAGACGGCAGAGGACCCGACCAGACTAGGGACCTGGGGCATCGATCCCCAAGATCGGGACAGTGGAATAGAACTCCCTGCTGAGGGAAGCTAATACGACACGTCCGGCCTCGACCCGTATTCATATCACCCACACCTATAATCATCCACTCGACAAAACCCTTCTTTTCTTTCGACCATCGGGTGCGACACGGACAAGCATACAGGATTATCTTCTACGGCAGTACGGCGTTCTTTTGCAAAGTCATCCACAGGACGGCTTCGAGGGTTAGGCGCTTTGGCCTTTTCCCAGTATCATCTTTATGGACTTCATATTCTTCTTTTCTTTTGTTCGAGCTGTACTACCAAAGGGATACCCAAGGTTACCCGCGGATCAGGGTCACCGAGACCATCTCCACTACCATCCTCATCGTCACTTGACGTTTTTCTACTTTTGAGTCTTCACAATGATACCCCTACCCATCCGTAGCAGCGCTCCACGATGAGTGAGCTTCTATGATGGCGAAAGCATGGCGGGAAAGCGATACTGGTCATTACTTCAATGAGCTTGGGACCGGTCCAGGAAAGGAGAAGCAAATCACTGATGCCACGGTTGGACATTTACATCCATATCATCATGACTGGATGACAACACAATCACAACAGCAGACACACCGTACACACATGGTGGCGGCCTGGATCATGTATCATGCATCTACGGGAGTAAGAGAAGCAGAGCAAAACAACAAGCCAGGGGCCAGTATGGCAGCTTGACCCAACAAGAGAGAGACTCGATGTAGATCTCCGAAAGACGAATAAAAAAAAACACAACCATGTT
>JAJJKE010000107.1:0-98793 GCA_022376655.1 Xylariomycetidae sp. FL0641 | reverse complement strand
AGCTTAAAATTATAGAGGTTATTTTTACTATTAGTTTTAAACCTTATTAAACTACCTGTAAAAATAAGTTTTCTTATAATAAATATAAACATAATTTATTAAAACGGTTTTATTAGCTATTTTTTTATAGTTTTAAAATTACAGATATATTAGAAATAAAGCAAATAAAAAGTAAAAATAAAGTATAGTTTCTAGTTTTTTGTAGTTAGTACTAAACTGTTTTATAGTTAGTACTAAACTAACTATAAAAATTTGTAGTTCGTTATTTACATGACTAAAACTACATTTAGTTAGTTAATTACCTGACTAAAACTACATGTAGTTAGTCAGTTGCCTGACTAATACTACATGTAGTTAGTTAAAGGCCTGACTAAAACTAATTAATCTGTAGTACTAAAACTAAAGACTAAAACTACAAACTACATTTACAACCCTGAGTATAAGGCTAGGTTTATAGGTTAATAAAATTTTAAGCTTTTTTTAAGCTTAAGAATTTTAAAGGGTGTGTATAAACCCGATACAGGCGCGTTGTACGGGGTGTATAAACCACCCTTGTTACTAAATCGGAGGGGTGGCGAACCACTCCTTATAACATTATATTAAAATTATTTTAGTGCATTATACATTGCGAAACGAGTAAAATATAGTGTTATAATAGCTAGGGTTTTAAGGCCTTTTTAAAAAAATAACTAGTTAAGCTATTACAACGTTAATAACTTTAACAAATCCTAGATATAGTGGTATAAGTGTAAAAAACGTATTATATGCCCTTTTAAAGTTATAACGACGTAAGGGCGGCCTTAATGCTAATAAACGCGGTTTATTTAAGAACGATATTAAAATAGTTTTATTAAAGCGTTTATAAAGTGGATTTAACGCCTTGTTTTTTTTAACTCATAATGTTTTATAAAACGAGTTAAACATTAAAGCTTTTAAAAATAGTTAATTAATATAATCGTAAGCGGTCTCCGCGAAACGGATACAAACCACTATAACGGGTGTCTAAAAAAGATAGATCTTAGGCTTGCTTTGCAAAATAAATAATACGGTCCAAAAAAATTGTTTAAATTAATAATTATTATAATTATTATAAATAAAACGTAGCAAATGTTACCATTTAATACAAATATAATAAGGTATGCAATAAAATGATAATATTTAGAGATAAAAAAAGGAAAAAGGGAAAATTATGGCCTGGCGCTATAGCTAGTAGCCTAATGCTACTCCTTTATCGCCTTATCTAATTACCTTTTCTTTATTTAGGCGTCCGCATTCAGAGGCCCCCCTCTATATGCGTGTATTATTCGTTAATATATTATTAAATATTACCGGACTCTTAGTTAATTTGAATCATAATACCTTAAACTTATATATTCTGTACTTAATATAGAAAATAATAATATTTTTACTTTTAAACTTTATTTTAATTTAGTAAAATGCTTGTTATATATTTAATTTAATAAAAGTTTTAGCCTTATTAATTTACGTTATGATTTTTTTAATTAAAGGTAAAAGGTACTAGTCCTTAATTATTATATTATTTAAACGTTAATAATCTACATAAAACCGGATGCCTTAACTATTAAGCTTTTATGCGAGTAAAATTAGCAACGCTGCTGCGCTGCAGCACGGGGAGCGCCCGGCCAAGGGGCATCCCCAGGTAGATAGGTGCTGAGATAGCTTAGATAAGATAAGGAGATAAGGAGGGGCACGCCTATAAGTGCGTGCCACCTGGTTCGGCTTTCGGCGAGCCAGACCTCCTATCTCTATCTTACCCAAATGTTACTACGTTACTAACACTTACTTGAGACCCCCCTACCCATGCTTACCAAACGCTTATAAAGCTTAGCTAGGTTTAATAAATCTTTTGGCAAAGTTTTAAATAATATATTTTTTACATGCCTTTTTTTTTAAAAAAAAGGGCTTATATAACGGTTGATACCGTAAGTTTTCCAGTTATTTACCGTTTATTAGCTTAACGTTATGGTTAATAAGTCAATAAAAAGGCATTTAACTAGATTTAACCTTATTGAAAACATCTTTTATATGCCGGTACGCGAGAAAGATTTTTTTTTCGGCTTAGGCTTATAACTCGGGTGTGTCTTATTTTAATCCTTTTTTCTTTTATAGAATAACGCTAAAATCATATAAATTAATGTTATTAATGTCTTATACATTTCGTTTACTTTTTATAATAAAAACGTTAGCTAAAATAATAATTATAATATATTTTTTATACCAGGTAATGCCTTATTTTTACGTAAAAATACCCCGGTTATCTTGTAATAAGCGTTTAATTATTAAAGCCTCGGCTTTTACCTTGCGCTATACCTTTATATTAAAAAATTATTTTTACATACTATCTTAATTAACACGGGCTAAATCTTCTTATTAATTTATTTACATAATACGCAAGGCCTAAGGGCTTTATTATGTCGTAATAAAATTTATATAAAAACGGTTATTGACGTAGTTCCGTTTTATTATTTATTTTTAATTATACTTTAAACTTTTTAATTTATTAATATAAAGCAGTAATTTAATCGGCTGTTAATAACTGGGTATATGCCGCTAGCTAACCGGTTATCGAGGATAACATACTTTTTACCCTTTTGTTTCTTAGTTATAAAATTAAAGTTTAAATAAGTATATAAGGTTTATTTATTCGCCTTGCCCCTGTTCGCTTATTTTTTTTATTTATTGTTTTTTCTCGTCGGTTAATATTTAACTTATATTTAGCATCTTTTAACCATAGATCGTTAAGTTTTAGACTAATTTATTTTAATAAAGTAAGTTTTAATCGCTAGTTTTCTAAAAATAACAATCCTTTTTTTTCGCGTCGGGGTAAACGTTATAATGTTTAAAAAAACTTAATACTTAATATTATATCGTACTTTATATTTAAAATAATTAATATACCTTAAAAATAATACGATATTAAAGGTATAAGTTTGCAATTAACACGACGTTTACCACTTATATCACTTTTTTATTAAACCCTTTGATTTATAAAGGTATAAGTTTGCAATTAACACGACGTTTACCACTTATATCACTTTTTTATTAAACCTTTTAATTTATAAAGTTTAAAGTCGGTCATTTATTTCGTTTAAAGGTATTTTATAATTTCTTTTGCAAACTTTGTATTTATAAATACGTAATTATTTACCCCGGTATTAAGAAATATACTATAAGTAATAAAGCCGAGTTCATTTTTTTGATTTATAAATTATTAAAAAAGGTTTTCCCTCAAGTATATCACTTAAAAGGTTTTAGTTTTTATACTTATATCATTAAAATTTATTAACTTTAAAATAGGCCAAAATTACTCTAGAGTTAAGTTTTTTTCGGTTTATTATTTAAGGCAGTTTTATTTTTAATTATTAACTTAGCTAATACCGAGGTTAAATCGTTTAACTAAGATATAACCTCGTTAAAACAAGCATCCCGTCTTTTATTAACTTTAATATTAGCCAAGGTAAAATATCATCTGATTCCGTGTCCCACTTAGTGGTAAAAATAATAACGGTTTTTTTCTTAATATTTATTAAGGTGTCATAGCGCAGGCTGTGTGGGAAAGGGTGGCCAGGCACAAACAAAGGGGTCACGATACGGGTACGAAAGTTATCCGAAAGCAAAGGTGGTGTAATAGACTGGAGGCTAGGGAGCCAAGTCTCTACTACAACGCAGCTACCAAAGACCTGCTAATATACAGAGGCATCCCTAGGCTAGCAGCACAGCCCTAAAGGGCTCCTCTGACATGTGTATTGTCGGGTTTCCAAACCGTGGCTACGCATGTAAGGCAATCGACACCGTGATAGTGCTGCTTAGGTTAACAGCGAGCACGTCTGGATGCCGCCTGCCACTAGAGCCAACGTCCTAGCTTCTGTGGGTCAGATTTCAAGCTGCCTCCGTAATCTTGAGATCAGAACATTTTCCTTGCTTCGCTGCTCAAAGCACATGGACGCAAGCCAACGAATGACCAAACTTCAACCCTTTGCACGGACTATTAGCTAAGCACGAAAGCTTATAGCAAGAAGTTGCAAATGACGTACGGCCTTGATTTAAGTTGTTGTAACACTGGCCTCGGCTGCTGGGTTTCTCTTTGCTGCCATCGGTGACGTCTGTAGACACTTTGTCAACCAGACATCCACCCTGCAGTAATGACGATAGCATGAGGCATGATTCACTGGGTTCAATACCGCATCACTAACACATCCAACGACAGTTTCTTATCATAATTAAAGGGACGAGAAATATAGCGATGCACAGCACACCTCACAACTTGACCGCAACTTGTCATTGTTAGGTCTGTACTAGTTCTGGGTGGGATGTGGAGTGGGTCCTCATTGTGATTGGCTTGGATACGTAATATCAATATAGGCTATTTTAATAAGCCAGCATCTCAAGGCAGGTTGGTGGAGTGGTCTAACACGTGCGACTCAAGCTTTAGCTTGCTCTTTCAAAGAGTGTATTCGCATCTCGCAAGAGGCGTGGGTTCGAATCCCACACCTGTCACATCTTTTGTCTATTCAAATGCCAAAATCAGCCGGGTTATGTTGTTACACTGGCTGGCTGGCTTCTTTTTGTTCTTTCTGTCGTGGTAGATCTATTTATCTTTCTAGCTTTTTGAGCAACCTCGAGCTTTTTTTTGTTGGCCTCAAAATGACAGGTGTGCGGTCAGAGTTGCATGTACATACATGCTCATCTGATCAGCCGTGTCACCACGCCGCTAGGCTCCGGGATCATCAACGGCCGGCCAAAAGAGGCTGTGCGGTCGGCCCCCAGTACCTCCCATTGCAATGCCTATCCCATCGTGGAGGATCGCGAGGCAGAATCACAGGAACAGTGGGCTCAAGACCATGAACACCCAGATGCAGCTCTCTCAGTATGCACGGGAGCACTGTACGGAGTAGACGATTTGGAACGGGAGCCATGGCATGGCATTGTGAGGGAATTTTGGCGTGGATGGGCATGGGCAACCAGCTAGCCAACCATGCCCGTAAGTCTATTCTACTATTGCCATCGAATTGTCTTTTTTGGTGAACAGGTAGGAGATCCAGCATGATGACATGCAATGCCAACGCCTCTCTATTTCGCCGTTTGAGCAGCCTGCTTGGATTTCCACCCTTCATGGAGCTTTTTCTGCTGTTCCCACTGCTTCAGGAGCTTCTTCCGCTTGCTCTTCGTGAGCTCCTCGCCAGAAGCTTCCCGCAAGGGGACACCGTCTTTATCCCACTCGCTGAATTCGCTGGTGCGGAACATCTCCAGAGGGTTCACCATCGCCTTCTCGTCTAGAGCTCGCTGTTTCGCCGCCTCCGCCGCAACTCTTTGCCGCTTGGCTTCCTCTTTCTTTGCTTCCGCAGCTCGAGCTTCGCGCAAAGATCGATCGATCGGTCGCACCGTCGCCGGCAGTGGCGGATCCCAGTCCTCGAGGTAAATGCCCAGATTCCACAAGTGCACATCACGTAATTGATCGCAGAGGGCAAAAAGTTCCTTAGCTGGCTTTTCCTCCTTAGCATATTGTGACGTCTCGTCAAGGAATTGTTCTGCGACCTCCCGGTACGGCTTGGCGGCGACATCATCTCCCTTGCCCGTCTGCTGTGCCAAAGTCGACTTGGTCTCGCTTGCTAGGCTTCCGATGGATGCGTAATCCGGGGGGCTCGAGCGGGCCAAGGTTCGGATCTTGTCGCGAACCTGGGATGCTGGGTATACGTACGGCTGAGCCGCCGCAGGTATCTCGATGCCGGACCAGGCAACTCGCTTCGCGTCGTCCAAGTCCGCGGTTGAGTCCAGGCCAAATATCGTTACAATACGCGTTATCCACTGGGCTATGGATACGAGGGTTTGGTCGCTGACACGTTGGGCCAGGTTGTACTCGCTGACAAGTTCCGATATCACTCGCATCGCGGCGGGGGTATTGAAAGAATCGCAAAGGGCAGCATCCAGGTCTGTCTTGGCTTTCTCCAGCGCATCGAGCAGGGTTTTGTCGACAGCAGATGGTTCCTCGGCTCCATCTGCTTTATCGCTGGCCGCCAGATCCCGCGCCGCCTGAACGCTCTTTAAGAAGAAGTTGTTGAGCTTGCTCTCCCAGGAAGTCGTGGCTTTCAGGATGTCCTCGGTGATCTCAATCCCGTCTTGCCACGAGCCTAGCAGGAAGCAGATCCGAAGTGATCGCGGATCCCATGCTCCCGTCTGTATAGCACTCCGAATGGTGGTGAAGTTCTTTAGGCTTTTGCTCATCTGGGCACAAGTTAGCATGCAAGAGGGGGAACGGAAAGGGCAGCGGATGGCAACCAACCTTCAGACCCCGAATACTGTAGCCATAGTCAGCAGGTTGAGATCAAGCACGAGAGGCTAGGCAGCTTACCTGAGGTGGCCGGTGTGCAGGAAGTAGTTTGTCCACTGCACAGGATTGCCACCAGCGGTCCAGTAGGCTTCCGACTGAGCCAGTTCATTGTCGTGATGGGGAAACCGAAGATCGCCACCACCCGAGTGAACATCGATGACCTTGCCAAGGACCTCGGAAGCCATGGCGGAGCACTCGATGTGCCAGCCTGGGCGGCCGGGGCCCCAGGGGCTGGGCCAAGATGGCTCACCTGGCTTGCTGGCTTTCCACCTGCGGACTGTCAGTTACATGCTGGGGAAAAGGCATTGCACAAACAAGGCAGGCCAGACTCACAGGGCAAAATGGGATTCGCCTCGTTTGAGCGTGGTCTTGGACAGTGAACCCTCACCGTCGGCCTGCAAGGCTTGGTTGTTCCGGTTCCAGGGTTCCAGACGGGCATAGCTATGACCGGCCTTCTCGAAGGCCTCGATATCGAAGTAGACAGAGCCGTCGGAGGTGGCGTAGGCGAAGCCATTGGCCACTATCTTCTCGACAAATCTGATGATCTCGGGCATGTACTCGGTGACGCGGGTGATCTTGTCGGCGCCCAGCACGTTCAAGTTCTGCATATCTTCGAGGAAGCGGGTCTCGAAGTCCCTTGTCAGTTTGGTGAAGATGGCATGGTCGTTGGCATCGATGCTGGTGCCGTGCAAGAAATCGAGGTAGGGCAGGAGGAGGTCATCGGTGCGGGTATAGAAGTGGGAGAGTTTGCCTGGGGAACGCAGGGCATCGGCGGCGGCGGCGGCGGTCTTGAGGTGGTTCTGGAGCTTGGCCTCGTCGTCGCCCGGCACAGCGTCGGGAGCGTCACTCAAGGCCAGGCCGTCGAGGACCCTCTTGTAGACCTTGTCGACCTCGGTACTGAGCTGGTCTGGGGCGGTGTCTTTAGGGAGCAGAGGGAGGTTCTTCTGGATGTAGTAAGCGAAGGCGGCGCGGGCGGTGGCCAGGACGGGCTCATCGGCAGTCGCATCGGGGGCGGGCGGGTGCTGCTGCTTGAATTGGGCGAGGAAGTGCTGCTGGCGGCCACGCAAGATGATCTTGTCGTCGACGTCGGTAATGTTCATGACGAAGTTGACGTCGAAGCCGAAGTAGTCGCGCATGATGCGGCGCAAGATGTCGATGGAGACATAGTTGCGGGCGTGGCCCAGGTGGGCGTCGTCGTAGACGGTCGGACCGCAGGTGTACCACGAGACCTTCTTGTCGTGGGCGGGCACGAAGTCGTCCTTGGAGCGCGTCAAGCTGTTGTAGACCTTGAGCGGCGGGAGGCGCACGTCGGGCGAGCGCTGCGGTGGCGTCCACGGCGGCTGTCGCGTGGTGGACGAGGGAGCGGAGGTGGAGGCCATCTTGACGAGCCAGGCACAGGAAGTCCGAGGGAATGACAGTGACCGTGGCTGCAACACAAGCGGAGAGAACACGATGCAGCTTCGAAGGCGAGAGGCCATTCCCTTGGCCAACAGAGACAGCCCACCGCCCAAAGTTATACTGTAAGTACCTACCCGTGACTCGATCTGTCCTCCTCCAACAAGCCCCCCAGGGCACTGAGCCTTATTGGCTCTGTCCACGCCCATCCACGGGTCTCTGGAGGGAGGTCCCGCCCGTCCAGTCCTTCCAGGCCCGCCCCGGCCCCCGGCGCAATGCTAGTCCGGCGGGGTATGCTCGCCCACTTGCATAATTCCGGTCCAGATTCAGGGTCTTGTCCTCGTAACTGAAATCTATGCACCTAAGGATCACATCCATCACCCCAATCAGCCATTGGCAGAGCTCTGGGTCCTGGACGGACTTGACAGGGTGAATACGAAAAGATGCTCGTATTCCCCATCACCACCCCCTTTTCCAGAGAATGGACACCTAACCTCAGTCAGAAGTCCCTCGGAGGTGGTGCTATATTACGCTCGCAGTATGGCAAGGTAGCCCATCCACCGCCTACTAAGCTACGCAGCCGACAAGCTCGAGTCGATAGGTAGGTAAGGTGTAACTAGCTACTTAACCTCGAACACTTGAAAACTCTAAGGCTGCGGTGGGGGTCGAGAACTAGGTATTAGTGCAAATGCGGCTCAACTTCAGAGGGGTATATGACATTAGATTAAACACGGTACAATATGTACATGGACGTCAAGTCATCGTTCGTTTCTCAGAACCCGCTTGCCATTCACCATCAGCCCGTAGGGTACGGTCTTTCTTCATGCCGCTGCCTCTACCTGAGCCGCCGGCGCCGGCGCATGGTTGGACTCTGCCTCGGCTTCCGGCTTGCCGTTGATTGACGCCGTTGCCTTCTCCTTCTGCTGCTGAAGGTCCTCCTCAAGAGCCTTCTTCTCATTCTCCAGCCGCTCCAGGCTGGCCTGCAAGTCGGATATCGATGCCTGGTCCTTCTTCTGTGCCATCTCCAGCTCCGACACCTGCGAGCTGAGGTTCTCCTTCTCCTGCGTACATGTCAGTCACTCCATCGTACTTCTCGCTCCACGGGGAATTCTGCTTACCGTCTGCGCTGCCTTCAGCTCCTCGTCGGCCTTGGTGGCCTGGCTCTGCGCCTCTTCGCTCTGCTCACGGAGGCGAGAGAGCTCGCTCGACTGCTCCTCGAGCTCGCTCCGCGCCTTGTTGGCCTCCTCCTCCGCCGAGTTCAGCTTCTCCCGCAGTTCACTGGCTTCTTGTGCTGCCTCGTTGGACTTGCTGCTCTCCTCTTCCAGAGTCTGCAGCTTCTCGCGCAATTCGTTGGCTTCCTGGCTGGCCTTCTCGCTTTCCGCCTTCAGCGATTCCTGTGCCTCCCGGGCGGAGGCGATCTCCTGCTCGAGACTCGACTTCGCGGCGCGCTCCTGCTCCAGCGCCGCCTCGTGGTCCGCAGCGAGTCTATTCCTGACGTCCTTGGACACCTTGACGTGGTTCTCGTGTGTGCTCTGCAGCTTGTCGTGCTTCTCCTGCCACTCCGCCGCCTGCTGCTTGGCGGCCTCAGCCTCCTCAGCCTTCTGCGCGAGCTCGTCGCGGGCGGCCTGCAGGGCGTTGTACTTCTCCTCCCACTCGGCCATCTGCTGCTTGGCGGATTCATGCTCCGAGGCTAGGGAGTCATGTGTGCTTTGCAGGGAAGAGTGCTTCTCCTGCCACTCGGCAGCTTCAGCCTTGGCGGCCTCGGTCTCCTTGGCGATGCTGTCGCCCGAGCTCTGTAGAGCTTGGGTTTTCTCTTCCCATTCGGCAAGTTGCTGCTTAGCAGTCTCGAGCTCGGCCGCAAGGGAGTCGTGGGTGCTCTGGAGAGAGGTGTGCTTCTCTTGCCACTCAGAAGCTTCTCGCCTGGCCGCGTCGGACTCGCCGGTGGCGTTGTTGTGTGCGTCCTGGAGGGCCTGGTGCTTCTCTTGCCACTCGGAGGCTTCCTTCTTGGCCTCTTCGACCTGGGCGGCCAGGCTGTCATGCTTTTCGCGCCATTCGGCGGCCTCCTGCTTGGTAGCGTCGGACTCCTGAACCAGGTTGTCGTAGGTGGCCTGCAGGGTGTCGAGCTTCTCGCGCCATTCGGCGGCCTCTTTCTTGGCAGCGTCGGATTGCTCATTCAGTTGGTCGAGCTGGCGCTGCAGATCGTCGCTCTTCTGCTGGGCCTCGGTGTAGCTGGCCTTGGCGGCGTCGATCTCGGCCTTGGAGTCCTGGTTCAGTTGGTCGTAGGACTGCTGGAGCTGCTGGAGCTCTTCCTGGGCCTTGGCCAAGGCGGCCTTCTGCTCGTCGAGGGTGGCGTTGACGGAGGCGAGCTCGTCGGACAGTTTGGCCTGGTCGCCATTGAGGGACTCGTGGGTGTTCTTGGTGGCGGCGAGCTCCTCTTTGGCGGCGGCAACTTCCTGCTCGAGAGCTCGGATGCGTTCGGCTTGTTGGGCGGCTTCCTGCTTGGCGGCATCGAGCTCGCGGCTGAGGGCTTCGTTGGAGCGCTCGATGGCCTTGACCTTCTCCTCGGTGGCGGCCAGCTCGGCACGGGCCTTTTCAAGCTCTTGCTCACGGGCTTCGGCGGCGCTGGACTTGCTCTCCAGGTCGGACTGGCGGTTCTTGGAGGAGCTCTCGAGCTCGGAGAGCTTGGAGCGCAGGGACTCGGCCTCGCCCTCGAGGGTCTTGATCTTCTCTTCCCGCTGGGTTATCTTCTCCTCCAGGGCGGTGCGCTCCCCACCGGAGAGGGTGGAGATGATGTTGCCCATGGTCGGCTGTGGCGGTGTTGGTATATTTTTTTGTTGGTAGGGTGTAAGGTAGATAGATGGAGATCTGAGTGCAGATGAGGGGTGACGACGGAGGGTTGGAGGGAGACTGAGTAGGGAGGGATCTGGGTATGGCGAAGGGGTGTTCTTGGGTATCTTAGGTAGGTATCTTCGATATCTCAGGTGCTCGAGGTGAAGAGGGGAACGGTGATGAGCATGGAGGAAGTGGAGGGGAGGAGGGGAAGCAGTCGAGGCAGCAGAAAATATTTTTTTTTTCTGGTTCTTCGTCCACACGCAGGCAAGGCAGGACACGGATGGCGGTCAGCGGCGACAGGTCAGTGGTCAGTGGTCGGTCAATTATGTACATACACACAGCACAGTATCGGGCAATCTGCAGGGCGGGCTCGCAATCAGCCAGTCGGTTGGTCCATCGGCCGGTGAGTTGTTTGCTGGTTGGCGCCGGTGTTAGCTTGCAATCGATAGCTCGGTAACTCTCGCTGTCTTGTCGGGCTTGTCAGGCTTGCCGCGCGCTGTCGGTCGCGCTGTCACGCTGACTTGCCGGGGCGCGAAGTGGGCTGGTTGCATGGGTTCGCCCGGGGTGGTCACTGTGGTGATTGCAGATGAGAGGTCGAGACCGTGCCTATGCCGCCTCCAGCACTGTCGCATTTCCATCGGAAATCTCGCAATCTCTCTCCCGTCCCGGGATTTCTGACAGTTGGTCGTTTCTGTTGATTACTTTGCTCCCGGGTGGTACTGGTACTGGTCTTGTCTTGAGGCCTGGGTAGGTGTTTTCCTGGCTGTCCGTCCTTTGACAATTTGACAGCAAACATCCACGAAGCCGCATGAATGCATACCTACCTTAAGGGAAAAAGGTTGTTTACTCCACGCCTCTCGCAAGCCGAACGAGTCCAACCGCCCAACCCTCACTTGCATGAATCCCCCCAGATTGCTCCTATCCTGCCACGCGATTAGAATAGGTTCGGACTAAGCCATCTAATACGACCATGATAGCATCCAACTGGCCTCCCAGGGGGTATGCTTCCTGCGTCCGGCAGCGAGACACGGAACGGGCGCGCAGAGCACACGCCGGCGCCAGACCAAGCCGCAGCTGTCGACATATCCGTGCTGCTTTGGGATGCGTCCGGCCGAATACGGACATGCTTGACATGCTAACGGGCGGCCGCGGGGATGCCACGGTCGCCCAACCTAGGTAGCCAGGAAAAGGATCTGCTCGTCCGGTCTTGTACACCGTGGACCGCAGATACATGCTACCCAAGCTTGATTCCTTGAAGCTACCTCGCTGTGTAAATGCGCCGGCTCCACCTCCTCCGCCGTCCCAGAGTCCGGCCCTGCCTAATCTGCCATTGCCCTAACCTACACGGATCGCGGCCGAGACGGGGCTTCGAGCCTTGGACTTGAAGCGACAAGTCCGCTGGCGGTGGTCTCTAGTATCTGTAGTGTCTAGTAGGTACCGTAGCTGATGAAGGGAAAGTAACCAGGGAAACGCCGAAATCATACCAGATGCCACACCTACGTACACGGTAATCTCTATCGTCAACCCCCCTTT
Source organism: Xylariomycetidae sp. FL0641 (assembly GCA_022376655.1). Taxonomy (NCBI): domain Eukaryota; kingdom Fungi; phylum Ascomycota; class Sordariomycetes; species Xylariomycetidae sp. FL0641. The sequence continues at coordinate 86,684 of JAJJKE010000107.1, read as the reverse complement.
CTCCGGCGACGGTCGTTCACCCCGCCGTCGGCCAACCCGACCTCTGGGCTTCAACGTCTTTGCCGGTCCATGACCGCATGGCGGGGCCTCGAGCACGTCTCTTGGACCAGAGAGCTCCAGCAGAAGCTGTCAAATCAAGGGGCACCACGATGCGATGAAGTACGGACAAGTCGTAGAACGCCCAGGTCCACGGCAGTCTCGAGGGGAAGCGACGGGTTTTGGGGATCTGAGTCTTCCACTTGTTACCAGCGAATGGGTGGTCTCTATGTACATCTTCCGGGCCGGGCCGAGTGATCACGTAGAGAATCGTCCAGGCCGACCCATTGCGTGCACGTGTGGGGTTTAGATCGCGAGAACAAGATCTACTGCCCTTGCTGTATTACGGTGAACATGACTAGTGCAGGTCCATCTCTTAAGGTACCTCAAGCCTCGCTGGCTTGCCCATATAATCCTCCATCCAGGATTACGGCTTCGTTGTCATCTAGATCATCCTGCACGCGCCGCCACCGCGTCGACCGGGGTTTGCGCCCCTCCAGTTCGACACCCTTGCCCTTAACATCAAACACGGGTTTGATGAGACCTCCCAGGAGCGGGTTCTTGCTGAACGTGCCGCCACTGGGACGCCCGCCATTTTCTCCAACGCTCTCGGCCGGGGCAGGCACCTCATGCTCTTCCTCCTCGGGGCTGGCCGGCCGCTCGACCGCCGCCATCTTGCGCACCACCTTGCCCTTGACCAGGTCGATGCTGACGACCTGCTGCCGCTTCTCGTAGTCCGGGCGCGCATTCCACTCCATCTCCCGTAGGATCTTCTGCTGGCGCTTGAGCTCGCGCGCGCGCTCCTCGGGGCTGGACCATATGTTGCCGCCGGTCCCGGCCATGGCGCCGCCCACATCGAAATCCGCCGCCTCGTCCCGTACCGTCGTGCGCTGCGCGTTCTGCGCCTGGAAGTTGAGGAGGCGGTCGCGGTGTTCCAGGGCCTTCATCTCGGCCTCACTCGCCGCCGGGGCGGGGTCTCGCGGCCGCGAGAAGGGCGCCGGCGTCTTTGACACGTCCGGCCTCCGGTGCGCTTCGCGGTCCGCCGCCTGCTTCTCCCGCCCCCGCTCCGCTTTCAACTCCCGGATCATCGACTGCACCTCGGCCGAGCTCAGCAGCGGCGTCCCGCAGAAGGTGCACGGCCCGAGTCCCTCCTTCACGCAGATCACCTTGCCGCAGTGGAGGCAGTTGGGTGCTGCGGATAGCAGTGGGTGGCGGGTCGCGACGCAGTTACAGCGCCGGGCTGCTACGTCGCCGGCCTGGGTGGGATTGGTGGTCATTTCCAGAGAACGGATGGCATGGTCCAGGTCGGATAGCGCGGTGGAAGCACCGTGCATCGCAGTGCCTCCGGATATGTTGACCTTCGTCTTGCCCTTGGGCCCCGGCGTAGAAGAGCGCGAATTCGGATTGGACCGGGCCTTGGGCTTGGGCAGGTCCGAAATGAGATGGCCGGCGGCGGAAGGTGGCGCTTTAGGCGGCGCTTTCGGTGGCGGAGGTGTGGGTGCTTTCTGCGGAGAGAAGCTCACCGGCGAGGCACGGCTGCTGGAAGCCGGACCCGGGCTGGACCGTCGTGATATGTAGTCATCTTCCAGATCCTTCTTGTTGTACGCCGTGCCAGGTACCCCGAGATTGGCCACTTGCCGGGGCGCGGGCGTGTGCAGCGGGGCTGGGCCCTTCTTCTTTCTGGAACCCCTGGCGGACTTGGGCACGGCGGCAATATCAGATGACGGTATAGCCGAGGCCGCCGCAGCAGCAGGATCTTGCCTTCTGGAGTTGAAGGAGGCTATGAAATCGACTGCCTCGGGAGAGTCGCCGAGAAGGTTCCGGAAATGGTCGGCAGCTTCTGCCTTGGATAGCGTAGCTGCGTAGTCAAGCACTTGCTTCAGCTCCTCGTCGGGTAGAGGCAACAACCGCGAGAGCTGAGAAGTCGACATCCTGTATTAGACAACCTCCGCAGACGCTATCCTCGGATTCTCGGATTCGTGGTGTAAGATCGGTACGCCTCGGTGTTGGCTGTGTAAGATGAGCGTTGCTGATGACGATGAGAAGTTGACTTGAGCTGAGGTTCCAGCTGCTAACAGGTAACGTTAGGGCAGTTCATCGATTAGTCACGCCGCCAACTGAACGGCGAAGCCCAGCGGCGCTAGCGTGGGAAGTAATTTTCTATCTGGACTAGCGTCTTGGGATGTCCTCTCTTAAAACTTATTTACCTACGTGCAGTTCTGAGACGGACGCTTCCAGGCCCTTTGAGCTGTCGAGCCCTGCGCCGAGACTGACTTCATAATTGAAAAGACCTATTCTTCAATCGGTTGTCAACCAATTCGGGACACTCGTGGCGAACACGGTTGCCCATATATACGTAGCTGTCCCTGGGCCTCTCTTGGCTGGGAATCCGGGTTTGGGGAAATCTACGTCTCTATATCCAACACTCCACTGAAACCAGAAAAGTCCCCATCCCGAACGAGATTTCCCTGACATCTCTCTCTACCTTGGGATCTGATGATCCGGGAGATGTTTATCTGCTAGGCCACAAAACTATGGTAAGAGCGAAGAAGTTATTTAAAAGTCATACTTGATACGCAGCGTTGCGTGAGCCCGCGCGGTGTTCATTGGGTCGATCGAAAAGGTAACCTACACATTTCCTCGACCAGTGTACGCCCTCGTGCTCATGACCGTTGTGGTCATCTGAAACATTCGCGAACGCCTTGGACAAGAGGGATGATACTGGACCGCACTGAGCACAGCTAAACTCGGGCCCCCTTGTCCCTGTTTTCCCCGCATTGCCCCGCGCCACTCGGCTTACTGGTTTCTGCCTGCCGCGCCCCTATCGACATATTTCACACGCAGCTTGACAGCTTCATTCATCTCTTATGAACCAGCGCCTCCGTATCTGCATGTGCTGCAGATCGTCATGTAAGAAGTCCATGCCATGTCACCTATGGGATTTGGCGATGGCCGGCCTCCTTCATTCCGCCCAGTGGACGTCGGGCCAGACACCGCGAAACCTCTGCTGCCGAACTATAGGACCGGAGGCCTTGAGAGGAAAACTCCCAGCCGTGCCCGACATTCGCAGTCTTCTGAAGTCGAGTCCCTTCTGCTCAAGGTTGCGGCTCTTCTGTCCGCCATTGGCGTACTGATCCTGTTGACCTACCGGCATAACCCTCACGCTGGAAGGTATGTCCCACCGCTTGGGGGTGGGAGAAGCGCACGAGAAACCTCCTTTCTGGACCACGACAGACCGATTACGGGCTTTGCTGGCAAGGCTTTCTTGAAGAAGAACATCCCTTTTATTGATATCCCGGATAAGCTTGTTCAAGATGTCTACTACTACCGCTGGACGGCTCTCCAAAGAAACCTTCGTTATGTGACCGCCGGAACAGGCTACATATGTACCGAGTTCGTCCAGCCGGTTGGATACGCAAAGGCCTTCGGTACCATCAATGCCGCAGCTGGCCATCATATCGACGAGTCGCGGTGGTTGAGGTCCACCGCTTTCGCCGATGACTATATCCAGATCTACACCCGTGGACCGGCCGACGCATTGCAATACACACATTGGATACTCGATGCAATGAGCCGGCGAGCAATGGTGACCGGAGATCGTCTATTCTTGTCCAGCCAAGTGGGCGATATGATACGGCTCTGGCATGAGTGGGACCATGTATTTGATATAGTCGCTGGCCTGTACTACTACCAGCCACTATGGGATGCCCAAGAGCTCTCCTTGCCAGGCTTCGTGGCAGACCCTAACAACACCGACTGGGCTCTAAGGAAAGATGGCCCCGACACATACCGGCCGAGTCACAATGCGTACATGGTCGCGAATACCCGAGCCATCGCGAGAGCTGCCAACCTCGCCCACGATGGCTTCAATGAACAACGCTTCTCTGAGTTCGCGGACGCACTGGAAGCTGCCATGTATGAGAGACTATGGGCCCCTGAACAGAAATTTTTCATGGACGTAATTCGCCCTGGAAACCCAAACCTAACTCGCCTAAGCGGTCGTGAGCAGGTTGGCCTGTTCCCCTATCGCTTTGGAATCGGGGTAGATAAGAACTACGCCCAACCAGCGGTCGACGCGATGTTTGACGAGGAGGGCTTTCTCGCGACCTACGGCCCCACCACCCTAGAAATCCGTGACCCTTGGTTCATGGCCGTCCGGCCTGATGACTACTGTGAGGCACTCGTTGCAAGCAGAAGTGAGCCGATGCTGACCTTGTCGCAGGCTGTTATTGGAACGGCATGTCATGGCCCTACTCGACCGGCCACACACTTAAGTCTCTGGCCACAATTTACCGCTCAGGCGCTACCAACGTCACCGCGGAGCAATACTACCAATACCTTCGAATGTATGCACGAACTCAGCAAAAGGATGGAAAGCCGTACGTGGCGGAATCCCACTACCCCTTCTTGCAAGGATGGAGTGCCGACAGCTACAACCACTCTGAGCATTACGCCCACTCGACGTACAACGACGACGTGATTACTGGCTTATTTGGCATTATCCCTCAACAGGAAGACACGCTTCACATATCACCCATCGTCCCGCCTGGATGGACGTATCTTGCACTGGAGAATCTTCCCTATCATGGCCATCTCGTGACTCTGCTATACGATAAGCATGGCTTCAGATACAACGCAGGAAAGGGACTGAGCGTTTTCATCAACGGCCAAAGAGTCTACCACGATCGCAAGCTGAGCCCCGCGAGGATCCCTGTACCTCCGCCCCAGATAGCACCAGGAGCCCCCGTCAACATCGCGGCAAATCCTACAGGAGCCGGCAAATACCCCATGGCCGAGGCAACCTATACGAATGCCGGTGACCACGTCTTCAAAGCCATCGATGGTGTACTCTTTTATGACGACATCCCTAATAATCGATGGACGAACTACAGGTCCCCCAACAGGAACGACACTCTCACTGTGACCTTTGCCCGCCCCAGAAACATATCATCAGTTACCCTGGCCCTATATTCTGATGTTTCGCGAGGGGGATACATCGATGTTCCCGGTAGGATCGAGGTTTATGGCTCTGGGGGACTACTCTTGGCACCCAACACCAGTTCTGGATTTGTGGCGAACGATCGGAATACGTTCAACTTTGGTACCGTCGAGACCGAATTCCTGGCTGTCAGCATGCACAGCAGGTCAGCAGGTCTTTTCGTCGGTGTCTGCGAGATGGAAGTTTGGACGCCCCCAGTACCTGGACCCACGTATTATGCGGTCGATGCATACCTCACAGGGCCAGAAACGAAGGTTCTATTTGACAACGCTTCCTACGCTACAGTCAACGGGGCTGTCGTCGGAGGCCTCAGACCGGACAGCAACGTGGCGTTCTCGGGCATCCACTCGGACGGCAGGCCCCAAGTTCTGGTTGTTAGCTATGCCAACGCAGGCAATGTGACTGCTAGCCTGAAAGTCGAAGTTAACCAAGTACGCCAGGGTAGCCTGAAACTGCCTCCTTCGCGAGGCCGGTACACCGAGGCCGTAACTTATGCGACGCTAGCTGTTGGTAAGAACTATGTCAGCCTCCGAGGTGGTTCTAACGATGCGGATGTCACAATAGAGACGATGAGTATCTTTGGGTAGCGTAGCATTGTGTACAGAATAGATACGCTGCGTGCTCCATGACGCCTTATCCTATTTCTCTTTCGTCGTATATAACCCCCATACTGGCACACAAGTCAGTCAGATATTGCTTGAGCTTACCGTAGGACAGGGTGATATCCAGGGTATGCTGTTACCGGTGCTCTATGCAACCTGCAGCTGGCCCATGCTGTGGTGGAGCATTATTCGCCTATCCCATATTGCAGGTGGCCACGATTCAGGTAAGGCAGCCTAGGCTAAGGTGAGGTTGCATCGCCGCCGGTGCAAGCAATTTATTTCCTTACCTCTTCATCTGTCGGACACCCAGCACCAACCCATCGCTTGACGCGCCGACGCTCGTCACGATGGCTCCCCTTGTCGACAACGCGCAGATCAAGAGCGCGGAGCTGCTCTCGCCGCTGCCGCTCTATCTGCACGCCTACGTCTGGCCTTTCGCCATCATCTGGCCTGTCTTTGCGCGATACTTTTACACGCCGTCGCTGTACGAGAAGTACATCGCCTCGTCCGAGTGGACTTTCGTCTGGTGTGCCACCATAATCACGCTTCAGAGCCTCGTCTGGCTCAGCACCCACTGGAGCGTCAATGTCTGCGCCAGGTTCACTGCCACCAGGGTTGCCCGCGTGCCCGACGCCCAGCTGATCAAAGTCATCCCCGTTGCGAACGCCGGTTCCGCCGACATCTGCCCGCTCATCCGCGACAACATTGGCGGCCAGACGAACCTGTCCTTCCTCTTCCAGAAGCGCCGCTTCCTCTACGACCAGGCCACCCAGTCCTTCCGTCCCCTCACCTACGAGATCGATGCCGAGCCGAAGCCCAGCATCGGCAAGTTCCAGAATTCTACCGGCATCGCCACCCAAGCCGACCTGACGAGGCTCGAGCAGCACTACGGCTCCAACACCTTCGATATCCCCGTGCCCACCTTCACCGAGCTCTTCAAGGAACACGCCGTCGCTCCCTTCTTCGTCTTCCAGGTCTTCTGCGTCGGCCTTTGGATGCTGGACGAATACTGGTACTACTCGCTCTTCACCCTCTTCATGCTCGTCGCCTTCGAGAGTACCGTCGTCTGGCAACGCCAGCGCACCCTGAACGAGTTTCGCGGCATGAGCATCAAGCCCTACGACGTCTGGGTCTACCGTCTCGGCAAGTGGACCGAGATCCAGAGCGACAAGCTGCTGCCCGGCGACCTGGTCTCCGTTGGCCGTACCAAGGAGGACAGTGGCGTTGCTTGTGATATGCTTCTGGTCGAGGGCACCGCTATCGTGAACGAGGCCATGCTGTCCGGCGAGAGCACTCCCCTGCTCAAGGACTCGATTCAGCTGCGGCCCGCCGATGTCCCGATCGATACCGAAGGACTAGACAAGAATGCCTTCCTCTGGGGTGGCACAAAGGTCCTTCAGGTCACACATGGCAATCCCGAGGAGGAGAAACCCAAGCTTGCCTCGGGGGTGCCTGCAGCCCCGGACAATGGCGCCATGGCCATCGTCATCAAGACCGGCTTTGAGACCTCCCAGGGAAGCCTTGTTCGAACCATGATCTACTCGACTGAACGGGTGTCGGCCAACAATGCCGAGGCCCTCTTTTTCATTCTCTTCCTGCTGATCTTCGCACTGGCTGCCTCTTGGTACGTCTGGGACGAGGGCGTGCGAAAGGACCGCAAACGGTCGAAGCTCTTGTTGGATTGTATCTTGATCGTGACCAGTGTCGTGCCGCCTGAGCTTCCTATGGAGCTCAGTCTGGCCGTCAACACTAGTTTGGCTGCCTTGGCCAAGTTTGCCATTTTCTGTACCGAGCCCTTCCGTATTCCATTTGCGGGTCGCATTGACATTGCCTGCTTCGACAAGACCGGCACCCTCACTGGCGAGGACCTGGTAGTGGAAGGCATTGCTGGCCTCGGACTCGGCCACACTGGCACTGACACGCCTCGGGAGTCGGATGGCGCTCATAGCCACATGACCCCTGTCAAAGATGCCGGGATGGAGACCACGCTCGTCCTGGCCTCGGCGCATGCCCTCGTCAAGCTTGACGAAGGAGATATTGTCGGTGACCCCATGGAAAAGGCTACTCTCAACTCCCTCGGATGGGCGCTCGGCAAGAATGACACCCTAGCTGCCAAGCCATCCGTGACGGCCTCTGGAGGAGTCTCTGGTACGGTCCAAGTCAAACGCCGCTTCCAGTTTTCGTCTGCGTTGAAGCGCCAGAGTTCGGTGGCTACGGTGAATGCTGGTGATCCCAAGACTGGTAACAGACTGCGCGGTACCTTTGTTGGCGTGAAGGGCGCACCGGAGACCATCATGAAGATGCTGGTTACCGTGCCTGAAGACTACGAGGAAACGTACAAATACTTCACCCGACGCGGTTCCCGTGTTCTCGCCTTGGCCTACAAGCAGTTGACCACCGACAACGAGCTAGGTCCTGGCAAGATCAACGACCTGAAGCGGGAGAAGGTAGAGGCTGATCTGACTTTTGCCGGGTTCTTGGTCCTCCAGTGCCCTCTGAAGGAGGATGCCAAGCAATCCGTCCAGATGCTCAACGAAAGCAGCCACCGGGTGGTCATGATCACTGGCGACAACCCTCTCACGGCCGTTCACGTTGCCCGGGAAGTCGAAATTGTTGACCGGGATGTTCTGATCCTCGATGCTCCAGAGCACAGCGCAAAGGGCGAGGCCCTGGTTTGGCGAAGTGTGGACGACAAGACGAGCATCGCAGTGGACACGACGAAGCCGATTGATCCTACCATCTTGAAGACCAAGGATATCTGCGTCACTGGTTATGCGCTGGCCCAATTCAAGGACAACTTTTCGGCCTGGCAATCGCTGCTCCGCCACACCTGGGTCTACGCCCGTGTCTCGCCCAAGCAGAAGGAAGAGATCCTCCTCGGTCTCAAGGACATGGGTTACTTCACCCTGATGGCCGGTGATGGCACAAACGATGTGGGCGCCTTGAAGCAGGCGCACATTGGCATTGCCCTGCTCAACGGTACCCAGCAGGATCTGACTAGAATCGCTGAACATTCTCGAAACACCAAGATGAAAGAGCTTTACCAGAAGCAGGTTGACCTGATGAAGAGATTTAACCAGCCTGCTCCGCCTGTGCCCGCCTTGATCGCCCACCTCTACCCTCCCGGACCCAGCAACCCCCATTACCAGAAGGCCATCGAACGTGAAGCGCAGAAGAAAGGGGTCAGCGTCGAGGAAATGGCCAAGGCGAATGGGACCAACGTCGAGACGGTCACGTCACCTGGTGCTCAGCAGCTGCTTAACAACCCCCAGGCTCAACGTCAGCAGGAGTCAATGAAGAAGGCTGCGGGCCTGGCCGACAAGATGACCAGCGCCATGATGGAACAGGAGCTAGGCGACGACGAGCCGCCCACGCTCAAGCTTGGCGATGCCTCGGTCGCGGCGCCGTTTACCAGCAAGCTGCGAAACGTGATTGCGGTGCCCAACATCATCCGACAAGGCCGCTGTACGCTCGTTGCCACGATTCAGATGTACAAGATCCTGGCCCTCAACTGTCTGATCAGCGCGTACAGCCTCAGTGTTCTGTATTTGGAGGGGATCAAGTTCGGTGACGGCCAGATTACGATTAGCGGAATGCTGATGAGTGTGTGCTTCCTGTCCATCTCCCGCGCTCGGTCCGTCGAGGGCCTATCCAAGGAGCGGCCGCAGCCGAACATTTTCAACGTGTACATCATCGGCTCCATTCTCGGGCAATTTGCCGTGCATATTGTCACGCTCATCTACATCGCGCAGTTCTGCGACAGGCTCGAGCCGTAAGTGTCATTTGTCAAGAAATCCACGGTTGTCAGGCGTGGAGAAGATGGAAGCTAACAAGTGCGTAGGCGGTCTGAGATTGTGGACCTCGAGGCTGAATTCCAGCCATCCCTTCTGAACAGCGCAGTGTACCTCCTGCAGCTCATCCAGCAGATCTCGACGTTCGCCGTCAACTACCAAGGCCGGCCGTTCCGGGAGTCGCTCTCGGAAAACAAGGGCATGTACTACGGCATTATCGGCGTGACGGCCATCGCCTTCTCGTGCTCGACGGAATTCATACCGGAAATCAACGAGCAGATGAAACTGGTCAAGTTCAGCGATGAGTTCAAGACGACGATGACGGGCATCATGATCCTCGACTACGCGGGTTGCTGGGTTATCGAGAAGGTGTTGAAGCGGCTCTTCAGCGACTACCGACCTCGAGATATCGCAATCCGACGAGCGGACCAGCTCGAACGCGAGAGAGCGCGGAAGGCAGTAGAGAAGGCAGAGAAGGATGCGGAAGAGGAGAAGAAGCGGCTCGCCAAGGTGGAAGAGCTCGAGAGGAAATTGGAGGAGCGCAAGCAGAAGATTCAGCAGTGGAGCCAAGGGAGATAGGTGATAGATAGACCGGCTTTCGTCGCATTGTTACATACTACGTGTGGTGAGTGTATAAGGTGCATGGCTGGGATAGGTAGAGTCTAGGATCACGCGTAGATATAGAGCGTGTAGCAAGAAACCCCACCACGATGGCCCTACGACGGTCAAAAGACACGTCCCTTGCAGTGTATGGTCCCCCTAACTTCCAATACCTTAGCATACCGCGTGCCGGGCAAATGTCGGAGGAAAGAACTGCCATGGCCCGGACAGACGAGAGAAAGGGAGGGATTAAATCAGCCAGGCAAGGGGTTCACGGCACAACGGTGCTTATTCGTGGCGACCGAGTTCATGTGTACTGAAAACTTGGCTAGCCCGATGGGGATACTCCGCCACGAACCAACAACGTCTTAAACACTCAACTCCCTTTTGACGGCCAGCTCAGTACCACCAAGGAGACCTGCGAATACTCGGGCGCGCAATCTGACAGGTCCCTGAGAATGGACACGCCGCGGCCGAGGGGCATCGTGGTGTTCGGCGGAGGGACTGCAACCAACAGCCTGGTAGATGTATTCGAGAACCTGCGGTACAGCCGGAAATGCTCGTTGAGCTACGTCATCCCTATCAGCGACAACGGCGGCAGCTCATCGGAGCTGATTCGTGTCTTTGGCGGTCCAGGCATCGGAGATGTTCGCAGTGAGTGCGGAGCGACGTCCCCCGATGAGGAGAATGGCCCGCTAACGGATGACTGGGCAGGTAGACTCGTCCGTCTGATCCCGGACTCGGACACGGATGCCGAGCGGGCGTCGATCAAGGAGCTGTTCAACCACCGGCTCTCGCCCGACCCTCTGAAGGCCCGAACCGAGTGGCTGGACATCGTCGAGGGCCGCGACCAGCTGTGGACCAACATCGCGAGCGAGAAGCGCGAGCTCATCCGCTCCATCTTCAACATGGTCAACCTGGAGATCGTCAAGCGGGCGCGCCCCAGCTCCGTCTTCAACTTCTCCAAGGCCAGTATCGGCAACCTGTTTCTGACCGGGTACGTCTATCTCTCGCCAATGTCACCCCCCGCCCGTAAGTGTGGGTGATGTCCATCTGATCTTCTGGTTTCCTGACAGGGCCCGCGTCTTCACCGGCTCCCTCGAGTCCGCCGTGTATCTACTGTCGACCATCTGCGCCATCCCGCGCACGGTCGCGACGCTGCCGGCCATCAACTCCAACTTCACGCACCACATCAGCGCGGGGTTGGCGGACGGCAGCGTCGTCGTGGGCCAGAACGCCATCTCGCACCCGTCGGCACCGACGGCGCTGCCGGACGTCGCCGACGGCCCCGACGAGACCGAGGCCCACGACCGCATCGAGGACGCCACCCTGCCCGGCTCCCTGCCCGAGCTGCGCAAGCCGTACATCGACTTCAGCAAGGGGGGGCCGCCCGGTGGCGCGCCGACACCGAACCCCGGCCCTAGCAGCGACAACATCACCAACCCGTCCGGAAGCACCCATCCCACCCCGCAGGACGACGACCTGCCGGCGCGCATCCAGCGCCTCTGGTACATCAACCCGTACGGGCACGAGATCTGGCCGCTGGCGAACCCCAAGGTCGTGGCCGCCGTCGAGGCCGCCTCCCTGGTCATCTACAGCATCGGCAGCCTGTGGACGTCGCTGGTGCCGTCGCTGATCTTGCGCGGCGTCGGGGCCGCCCTCGCCGCCAACGGACCGCGCCACCAACGCAAGGTCTTGATCCTGAACGCATGCCTGGACCGCGAGACGGGCCCCCGACGCGACCCGCTCACCGCGACGGGGTTCGTGCGCGCGGTGGCGGGCGCGGCGGCGGATCGGCGGCGGGTCGACGGTATGGGGGAGAATGCGCGGCAGGAAAGGGACGAAGTCCGGACCTACGTTACGCACCTGATTTACCTCGAGGGCGAAGGGGCGCCGAAGGTGAACAAGGAGGAGCTGGCGGCGCTCGGCGTCGACTGTCTGCGCGTGTACGGGCGGCGCGGGACGGATGGCATGATGCGTTACGATGAGGCAGGACTTGCGCGCGCCCTGGAGGCAGTCGTTGGTAAGTCGGAGACGCTCAGAGGGCGGAGAAACACCAGTGGTCAATGAATGTAGGATGATGGCGGATTGGGAGGATATGGCAGAATAGCGTCATACCTGTAGTAATGGAAGTTAGCGATGTTTTCGAAGGTGAAAGGTACATACCGGTCGGTTGTTGTTGAGTCTGTGAGACAATCTGGATGGTGTGGTTTGAGAGAGGACAGAGGAAGTCAAAAAAGGGGTGTTAGGGGGGAGCGTGTAGAGGTTACGGAGAAGAGGTGCGGTGCGAGTCGTGAAGTGCGGCAAGCTTCTGCAGATGATAAAGCTAAGGGTATCAAGGAAGATGAGGAAGACGAGAGTCGGTAGGTAGGTAGGTCTTGAAAAGCAAGCTACCAAAGGGGAGGTAAGAAAAGGGGGACAAAAAAAAAGAAAAAGGAAAAATGAAGCACGGGTGGGAATCGAACCCAAGCAAAAAGAATGGCAGGCGATCAACTCTGCCACCGGAAAAACAACCGTCGTTGTTTTGTCCTGGCGATACAAACTACCACTAGACCATCAGGGTTCGTGGCCATCGAGGCCTGATGGATCTAGGAGCTTGGTCGGAAGAGCAGTCCCTTATTATGATTGATAAAGGCTTGCGCCCTGGCACCGCAGCAACGCGGGGCGTGACCATCTGCTCTTGCCCCCCAGGGGTGCCAATCTGTACCTGGGAAGACCGACCTCGCGACACTGTACTGGTAGATTCTAAATGTCGCCTCACATTTCACTTTCACCAGTTCTGCAAGTCATGGACGTGGCATCCATACGCCTGCAAGTGACCACGCGTGTTCATTCAGTGCTCTTCAGCTACAGTGTCCTAGTTTCCCCCCTGATGCTGTTGGCGCTCTTTGGGTGGTGAGCCATTCCGCTGACACTCCTCCTTGCACAGCTACCCCATGAGCTGCCGTTGCAACGACTCGACCTCACCCGCCTCTCCTCGGCCCTCCTCGGCATCATCTACCCACTTCTCGACTTTCCTGTAGGCATACTCGTTGACACAGTTCTGGACCGCCGTATCATACTCTCTCAGGCGCTTGTTGGCAACATCATTGCATGCGTTCCACAGAGGCCGGCATTGTTGGTACAGTTCATAGATATAATCTTCAGCCAGCTTGGTGATCTGGTATTGTCTGTGGTGGTGGCGGTACGACGGGTCGATCTTTTTGGTAGCTTTATCCATGTAGTCCTGCTCCTCTGGCTCTCGCGGACGGGGAACGGACTGCTGAAGAAAAACGGGAAGCTGACAAGCCTCGTATATCGGGAGGCATGTGATGGATTGCCAGTCCAGGACACCACACAGCACGCCGGAATCATCTACCATGATGTTATCGAGAGATAGGTTATCGTGCCAGACCATGGTGGGCACTGGACTTGTCTTGTCGGGGTCCGCAGGGTTGTCTGAATCCGCCTGATTCTGGTCATCTGCGAGACACTCGGTGGGGAAGAAGGTATCTCGCAAGTCATCCAGCCGGGAGACGATATTGCCCATGCGTGGGATCATATTCAGGTATTTATCACTGTGTAAGTATTGGGTGGCATAGAGAAGATCATCGCGGGCGGAAGCCAGGCGGACCCCGATCCAGTCCGAGGCGTGGCGGAAAGGACCACGATATAGATGTCGGGAAGTGTGTTCGCCCCAGAAAAACGGCATATGGACAGCCTCGCCGACATGTGGAGTCCGGGAGTCTGAGAGGTAGATGCTGCCGATGCCTTTGGTGAAGGGTTTCATGAAGACAGCTGTGGCGAAGGCGGCTAACTGCTTGACGATGCGTTGCTTTGCGCCGAAGCTGACTTGGTCCCAGACCTCCGAGAGAGGCCGGCCGGGCACGGCATGCATTAGGATCCATTCGTAGCCGAGGGGATTGCCTCGCGTGGAATCATATGCCCGCACCCCGGGCACGGGCAAACTTGTGTTCTGCCGGACCCATGCCAGCGTCGCCACTTCGCTTTCTGTCTTCAACTCGGGACAGACAGGCATAAGGACACGCAATACAAAACTCTGCTGGTCGAAGACGACGTGGTAGAGCTTGCTGCAGTGGCCATCCCACAGTGGGTTGATGCTGTAAGTCTTGTCCCGGCCAATAGCGGACTGTAGTGTTTCCGCAACGGCGACGATGGTTGGTAGGTTGGTCCAGGCTGGGTGTACATCAAGGCCATGGCGACGCCAATCTACGTGCAAATTCTGGTTTCCAATATTGGGGCTTGGTGTCCCACTCGATGTTTCGCTGGGACTGGAGACGGCGGATAGGTCGTCGAGGGCGTCGAGGTCGAGGTCGAGGTCGAGGTCTTGTTGACTGTCTGGATCACCGAACAGCGAGTCGGGTGGTGATGAAGCATCAACAGGATCCGAAGTCAGCAAGAGGGTGTCGTGTAGAGAAGACATTGTGAGCAACGAATGGATGCAGTAAGTGAGTTGCGAGTGTCTTCCTTGGTTACCAGGCGGTCAGGGTAGATGTGCTTCGTGGGTGGATGGCGGGTCAGGCACAAACCATGATGCTTCAGACTCTGGACTAGGTATGGACTGCGAAGGAGACCTTCCACCGTCATGGACCAGAGTGTGCTCTCCTTTTCATTGCGGCTCCCGACCCTCTCTGTCTTCAAGTCCATGTCTTCCAACCCAATACTTTACAGTTTCCTTGCCGACCAACATCACAGCTGGTGCACGCGAGAAGCGAACGCGACCTCTCTAGATGGGATTCAATGGTCAATTCGAACTAGTAGTATCTATACCTACCGGCCCGGAGGACGATGCTCAGGGAAAGGCATGGGGTCTTGGTGAGGTGCCCGATGAGCATTTCACAGCGAATCTCAATATCTCCAAGCTTGGTTCTCATTGCTCCGGCTCTTCAAAGACATGTGATAAAAAGTTCCAGTCTTCTCTGCCTGTAGGTTGTCGTTATTGATAACCCGGGGCATCCGGGGGGTCATGATGCAAGGAGGTCAAGGGAGAAGAGAAGAGCGGAGACCCGAAAGTAGATGATGATGCGTCCGGGTACGGGGCTGTACCGGCTCAGCCGGAGCTGGCAGCTGTCAAGCTTTGTCTGACAGGGCTGGTGTGCCGGCTAGGCTTAAACTGGAAGGCTAGCTCCCAACAAGTGTGATCACACCCGGCTGGGTCCAGGGGACAGGCAGGTGACAGGCAGGTAACAGGCTAGTAACAAGAAGCAGCAGCAGCAGCGGCAGCACAGTGCCACCAGAGCCCCCCGGCGTCGTCGGCCTTGCTGTTGGTGCTGCCCGGCCCAGCCAGCCAGTGAGCTTTTCCCCAGAATTTTTATTTCGCTCTCGGCAAGCTAGCATCTCAAATCACCTCAACCGTCCGTCCCATCACATCCTTACGAACACCAACACCACCACCACCTCTCTCCTCTTCTCCATCCACCTTCTTTCTCCCAGTTGCCCACTCCCTCGTCGTCGCTCCAGCTCGACGACCACCCCCTCGTTCCTCAGCGACTCCCGCGTATCCGTCTAGACTCCTCCTCTATTTATTCTTTCATCATGGTTCTCGCACGAGCTGTTTTCGGCGGCATCCAGCGCCGGGCCTTCTCGGCCTCCGCCAGCAACGTATGTTCTTGCGCCCTGAAACCTGTCTTCTGATCAATTGCCTTTGCTGACCTGCTTTGCCTTTATTCCAGCTTTCCAAGGTCGCCGTCCTTGGCGCTGCTGGTGGTATTGGCCAGCCTCTGTCCCTGTTGATGAAGCTCAACCCTCACGTTACTGAGCTTGCTCTGTACGACATCAAGGGTGGCCCTGGTATGTCGGAAACCCGTCCGTGATGCTGTGATGCTGTGATGTGCGATTGGCCTGTCTTTGGGTCATTCCGTCGAGCAGCACCTGCAAACCCAGCAGCAGATCTCGGCATTCATGAGTCAAGATCAGCCTTACTGACGCGTGTAAATTCCCGCACAGGTGTCGCCGCCGACATCTCCCACATCAACACCAAGAGTGTTGTCAAGGGCTACGACCCCTCGCCCAGCGGCCTCGCCAGCTGCTTGAAGGGCTCCGACATCGTCCTCATCCCCGCCGGTGTCCCCCGCAAGCCCGGCATGACCCGTGACGACCTCTTCAACACCAACGCCTCGATCGTCCGTGACCTCGCCAAGGCCTGTGCCGACGCCTGCCCCAAGGCCAACCTGCTCATCATCTCCAACCCCGTCAACTCCACTGTCCCCATCTGCCGTGAGGTCTACCAGGCCGCTGGTGTCTACAACCCCAAGCGCCTCTTTGGTGTCACCACCCTCGATGTTGTCCGCGCCAGCCGCTTTGCTGCCGAGATCAAGAACACCGACCCCAAGGATGAGCAGATCCCCGTTGTCGGCGGTCACTCCGGTGTCACCATCGTGCCCCTCTACAGCCAGAGCAAGCACCCCGACCTGTCCTCCAACGCCGAGCTCATCAACCGTGTCCAGTTCGGTGGTGACGAGGTCGTCAAGGCCAAGGCTGGTGCTGGTTCCGCCACCCTGTCCATGGCCATGGCTGGTGCCCGCTTCGCCGAGTCCCTCCTCCGCGCTACCCAGGGCGAGAAGGGCGTCATTGAGCCCACCTTTGTCGACAGCCCGCTCTACAAGGACCAGGGCATTGACTTCTTCGCCTCCCTTGTCGAGCTCGGCCCTAACGGTGTCGAGAAGATCTTGCCCGTTGGTGAGATCGATGCCAGCGAGCAGAAGCTCCTCGAGGCTGCCCTGCCCGACCTCAAGAAGAACATCGAGAAGGGTATCTCCTTCGTCAAGTCCAACCCTCCCAAATAAGCGATACCTTGATCTGTGAAGCTGGAGGGGTTTCCGTGCGGCTTCTTCGGACACGCGTCAGGCACGCATCAGACCGTGCCAAGGCTGATTACCAGCCTGGATGACACGGCTTTGCGTGGGCGTTGAGGAGTGTCGAGCTGGCCTGACGTCTGCTCCTGCTTTCGTGGAACACCATAGATCTCTAGCACTGAGTTCGCGAGCTGTACGATAATCAAAAATCTGATGATACCAAATCTGCTGTTCTTCAATTGTACCGGTGCTAGCTACTGCCTGTCTAATGCCACCCCCCTTGCCCTGGGCAGTTTTTACTCACTTGGGAACATGACCCAATCCCATGTTCCGCAGGACACCAAAGGACGAGTAGGTATCACTGTTGCTGACCGCAGACATTACGAACTCTGACCGCTTCGCTTTGCGTCTCTAGACCTTCCTGGCGGCCTTCATGGCAGCCGCCCTCTGCTTCGACCGAAGAGCCACGGCCTTCTCGTCGAAGATGGCGGTGACGGACGGATGTTTGGCCACCTCTTCGGCCCAGCGGCAGAAGTTGGGCACCCTCTCGGACAAACCTTGCACGAACTGCGCCGGCAGAAGCCCTTGCCTGGGCGCGGTCCATAGGCGCACGATGAAGGGGCCAGTCAGAACCTGTGCGTACGTACGTGAGCAGAGGGTGCATCAGGAGCCTAGCTGGGTCTGGGAACGAAAAGAGGGGGTTTGCATGGAAGTAAGTAAGTACCTCGGCGAGGGTCAGCGTCTCGCTGCCGCCAAAGAACGGCGCCGCACTCTGCAACTGGGGCTCGACCTCCTTCTCGAGCACGCGGGCAAACTCTTCGACGAGCTCCGCCTGCTCGGACTCCGAATCGGCGGCGGCGGTGAGGCGCAGGAGAAAGCCGTTGCACTTGGACATGTAGGTGTCGACGAAGAAGGCGATCCGGGCGCGGCGCAGGGCACCGCCGGGCTCGCTCGAAGCCGGGGCCAGGCGTCCCGGGTGCGCGTCCGCCAGGTACGTGGCTACGATGCCGGACTCGGTGAGGATGGTGTCGTCGTCGGCGAGGACCAGCGATGGCACGAGCCCCCGCGGGTTGATCTGCAGGTACTGCGGCGTTCGCGGTTGCGAGAGGTCGATGAGTTCCCTGTGGGGGGGTGGTTAGGTACTTACTTCAGTAGGTAGGTAGTGGAGGGAGCTGTGGCAGGGCAAGGTGCAGAGGAAGAAGTGGTCTTGCTTACTCGTCGAACGGCAGCTGGAGCTCGGCGAGCGCGATGTGTACGCGGTGTGCCCCTGGCGAGCTCGTGGTGTTATTATTACCAGGTACCTAGGGTAGGCACATGCTTTGGCTTCAATGGGATCGGGGCCTGGCTTGACTTACACGGACAGCCGTGGTTGGTGTACAGCTTCAGCTTCGGGGGCGATACTACAGCCATTGCTGATTTCTAGGCAAGGTACCTAATCGTATATGTAGGAAGAGAGTAGGTATAGCACGGCGGTGGCGTCACCATCCCATTTAGAGGCGTCTCTTGACGAGGTATAGGATGCGGGGTCATTCGCTTGATTTCTAATCTCGGGGTGCAGACTTCGGCGATGTAGCACTTGGATGGATCGTGGTGGACATTACCTAGGCTAGGCAAGTCGGGTATGTGCCGCTTGATGGCATGCCCAGCCACGCATGAGCCCGACCGTATGCGCCCAAATAGTTAAGCCATCTTATACCTTATCCTGGTGGCCGGCAGGGAAAGGCGACAGAGGATTCAGACCCCCTCGCACTCGCATCGACTGCAGCAGTTGCAGTGAGATGGTTGACTTCCCTCCGGCGCGCAACCACCACCACAACCACAGCTCTCACAACCACTGCTCTCACAACAGCATCGTCCGCCCGCATGACCGTGGTCGGAATGACTCCCGCCATGGCAAGTATGGTTCTTCTGCAACTTCTTCAGTTGCTCTTCGCGTTCCTTCAGCTGGTCCTTCAGCTTCGACATCTCCTCCAACCTGGCCGCCTTTTCCTTTTCCGCTCCCATTTTCTGGACGTGCTCCAGAAGATGCTTCCAACAAAACCTGTGGTCGTCTCGTATTGCTTGACCGATCGCTATCCTCTTCTGCAGGCAACCCGTCTCCAAGCAAGCATGGTCCTTTTCGCAGTAGCCGTTCTCGAGTTTGGCAGGCCCTGAGCAGCCTGGCTCTCGACACGCATGAGGCAGGCAGAAGCGAGCTTGATCGCTATGGCACGGCAGCCTACAGCCATCGTACTGGCAGGAGTGCGCGTTGCAGTACTCGCGATCTGGCCGGCGAGGACGGACACAGGACGTGAAAGTGCATTGGTGGTAAATGCAGTATCTCGAGGCCGGGTTGGGAAGGGATCGGCCGTTGTGGCAGCCACTGAATTGGCAAGTGTCTATCGTTCAGGTCTGTTGGTACGAACGCCTACTCGCGACTCTCTCTCGGGAGAACTTACGCTCGCTGCAGAAGTAACATTGCCCATCCTTTCTGGGCTTTACACAGCCAGGAAGACAACACCGATGGGCATCGCAGTGCACCTGCGAGCGTGGAATGGGCCGGGAACAGCCAGCCGTATCACACGGGGCATCTGTGTCGACATCAAGTAAGCATATATTCGCCCCCGTGTGCTCTCATCTCTGGTCAGCGTCACTTACGATTGTCGCAGAAGCTTCCAGTCCCCTTTGGCCGGTCACATCCGGGCTTTGAACACTTCTCAGCCGGTTTCTGGTTGCCGCATGGTTTCCTCGCCTGGTGACCTTTCTTGCATCCACCCGAGTTCTTGGGGCGTGCGCATTTTCTAGCGCCACTCAGACAGCAACAACATCGGCCGACGGGCATTTCTCAGTAGTCCGTGCTTCGCATGCCACGTGGTACTCCGGCGGCATACTTGGAAGCGGCTGCTGACCAAGGCCTTGAACTTCCACTTGACAACTGAAGGGGCGCTCAAGTCAAGATCACCAGGACTGGCCACAGCTCAGCCTCTCAGAGTTGAAGACACGTTGGGTACCTTAACGAGGGGAAAGACAGGGGGTGTGTAAGCACGAGTGATCCTCATGGTGTCTCTTCAGGCCTCCGGTCCATTCAGGCTGGAGGCCTTGTTTTATATGCTCTGGTGCATGGTTCGACGCGGGCGAGGGTTTAAGCGTGGACAGGACAAGTCGCAGACCATCTGCTTCCGCCCAGTGTTAATTTCCACGGGTGTGCCTTGTAGACTTCCTCCGAGATAACTCCCGCTGACCTAGCCCCGTAGGTGGGATGCAGTGACCTACGTAGAGAACGGTCATTCCGCGGCTGGAACTTGGTTTGCGCAGCCGCGAACCCATCGCCGCCCCCAATGACACCTTGACAATAACAACAACAACAACAACACGCCTCCTTGTCCGCCTTGTCCGTAGGCAAGAAAAGTCGTATACGGCTCTCCGAGCCTTACAGCTCTCTCAACTTCGACTCCAATTGTGGCTTGGTTAAAATTGGATTGGCAACAAGGATATTCTTTGCCTACCAGGTCTATCGCTGGGTCTCATGACAGCTGGTCAGCAGCCATGGCCGAAATCTGGACACTGGAGGCCGAGTTATGATCGCCACGCTGCCCGCTGATAGAAGCGGTAAATAGGTAGCCATTGAGGAGGTAGGCATAGTTCTAACCCGAGCCTGAATTTGCCCTTGCAATCTCGGATCGCTGAGTTTGTCGCTCCGAAGGGACCCAAGTGGTTTGCCGATGCGGTGAGGGTTGGTCGCGCGGACGTAATCCCGAAAGCTTCTAACAGCCCATCTATGTTGAAAACGGTGTTCCATGCGAGAATAACGACGCAGCTCACCCCATGAGGCGAATTAAGAACGCACTAGGCCGTAGAGACGAAGAGGTGAGTACTCGAAACAGAAGGCCTTCGCGATCGAGAATGCCAAGGCAGCCTGCAGCTCGAGAATCGCTTGATCGGTTGATCGGTACCTTGCTTGGGCCAAATCTGCACCATCGAGAAACCGACAATGTCGGATGCGGTGAGACCTTGGGTCAGCTTTGTGCCCGCTGATATGTCTGCTGATCTAAGAACTGCCACCGGGGCAGCCTCCTCCACAGAGACGCATTGCTCAGCTGCCTGCATGCAAGAACTGCTCGGGGCTCTCAGCGGTCCAGCTGGACGAAGCAAGTCCAACAGATGCCGGTAGTTGAGGCTCTGCAGCGAAGCATGCAAAGCATAACATGTGTATAGCATGAAACTGCTTAAGTTAGCTGCATACACTCACCGACGCAGGCGTATATTGGGAGTGCTTGTTCCCTGCTTCAACTCGGTCTGCAGCTTAAGGTTGCCTGTCAGCTTATAGCCTCCTATTAGTAGCAGTGTGGGCGTATCTTGCATCGTTTTGCGCCGTCGCGACGTTGACGGGTATGGGTTTTCTGGAAGGCGGACCCGAGACGATGACTGCAGAGAGATGATGTACCTCACGAAGATGCCCTGTACAACTATGACCATCGAGTGGGTAGGTGGGCGCGCCCCATGAGGCAAGCAGCAAGGTAATGGTCGCCTTGTCAAAGCCCATTGCAAGAAGCATCCGAAGAAGATGATGGATGGACTTGACTTCGAAGGCTCCACGGTTGACTTGACTGGCTTACCTCATCATACCTAAAGTACCAGGGTAGGTAGTAGCAGATAAGATAGAGGTATGCAAGTCGCCGGTGATGAGCCGCAAGAGCTCCGTGATCCCCATAGCATCTGGGTCTTTCTTGCCATTTTGGGATAGATTCAGGAACCTTGAACCGTACCTTATGACGCAGGATGGAGGGGCAGCAATCCATACCTGCAGCCTGACTCCCGTGGACGTGTCTGGTGTGACGTCAACATACGCTGAGCTATCCGAGCTACCAGGTACCTTACAAGAAGGGCGACTTTTCACAGCAGTTAAACTCAACATTCCGTTTACATCACGTCGAAACCAATTGTTCTCTGCCTCTCTACGCTCTCCTGACCGTTCCGCAACACATACGTACTCGCATCTTCGTCTCCCTACCCAAGCGCCCAATCTTCCACAAAACAATATGCCTCGCGACGGAAGTGGTCACGGCGACAACGCCATGGAACTCTCCAAGGAGTACGACCACGATATCGCCCACGGTACTGGCGAGGTCAAGGTAAGCTACGTATGGGCATCATGGACCCAGATGCTGGAAGCACCAAGTAGGGAAGAGAACTTCAGGCTAACACAGATCCCACCACAGGACTCCCACGTCGCCCGCGCTGACAAGACTGCGCCCATGCCCGAGGCCGAGCACGGCAAGGCATTGAAGGACATGCCCGCCAGTGGTGGCCAGAGCCAGGGCCTCGCCCAAGGCCCCGACCGGGGACAGGGCGGACGTGGCTCTACCAACTAAGGGAGCCGGACTAGGAGTAATGCCAGAGGATGAAGTAGCGGCGGTGCTGGAAGGACACGAGCTACGAGACGCCAGCTTTACGATCTCATGACCACCGATAATACCAAATCAATTCTCATGAACAACGTTGCCAACCCGTCTCCGTGCTGCTGCCTGAACACTCTGACCAAAACTACATGAGCAAGGTGTTCTTGCTTGCCCCGTCGGGCAACTTGGCGCGCAGGATCAGTCCGGGACGTTGGCGTCGATCGATGCCATTGTTCCAGTTTGCTTGCAAAGGCAATTGATTGATGGTGAAGTAGACGTACCCGTCCCACCCCACGTTAGCGCTATCCGGCCACAGAATGCGAGGGTCCCGGACATAAGGCATTGTTAAGTGCGTCGTATAGCTATCGAACAGTTCGTGTTAACACTCGATGGCAATTTGGGGTCAGGCTGCTTACTTGTATATGTAGATCGCGTTGTGCTCCGGCATCAGCATGTACACATTGCCGAGGCTGTCCCCAGTGAACCCGTTGGCGTTGCCGCCTCTTTGGCTCAGCTTCTTAACGTTGTCGAAAGCGAGCTTATCCGCCATTGGGTTGCTGTCTGGCCTGACACGGAGGTATGCCGTCTCGATCGAGTAGAGATAGTCGGTTGTCAGTGCCGAGTAATACATAACCTAGAAAATGCCCGTCAGCCGCTTGTTGGCTTCGTATGGAGCATGCTGCTATTAACACACCTCGCCATACTGGTCGAGCTCGGCCCCGTCCAAACCTTCTGGCTGAAAATTCAGTGGGTGTCCCGGCTCGCGAAGGTAGAACGGAATCCCCTGGTAGCTGGGCACATCATCGAACACGCGAAGGGTGCTGGGATGCTGGTCGAGCTGGCGCCAGCTCTCGCCCGTGCCGAGGTCGATCATGATGAAGCCGGTGCGGCCCTCGTTGGA
Organism: Xylariomycetidae sp. FL0641; assembly: GCA_022376655.1. Taxonomy (NCBI): domain Eukaryota; kingdom Fungi; phylum Ascomycota; class Sordariomycetes; species Xylariomycetidae sp. FL0641. The sequence goes on along the minus strand of JAJJKE010000107.1, from coordinate 63,583 downwards.
GCTGTCAACGATGTAGGCGATGCCGCCGCCGGACGCGGTGGCGTTGGGGCGCAGGTCGAAGCGCAGGTCGTTCATGTACGAGTCTGGGTAATGGACGCTGGGCGGCAGCGTATACGTCCGGCGGATGCTGTTCGTACCCAGGTCCATGGCGACCAGCTTCGGCCCGCCCGGCGCCGCGTAGGGCATGCTGATGCGGCCGGACGAGTCGTTAATCGTCGGCCGCCCCGTGTCCAGCACCCACAGCGTATCGTCCGGCGTCACGTACAGCGCCTGCACGCTGATGAAGTGGCTCTGGTCGTTGCTTCCGAAGGTGATCCCGTTGCTCACGTTCGAGAGGCCACCTGGCGGCGTGTTCAGATCCTGGCTTGGGTATGGCGCCTCCGCCGTCTGGTTCATCACCTCTCCCAGCGTGTAGGCATAGGAACCACGGGTGTAGCAGGTGAAGACACGCCCGGTCTTGGAGATGGCGAGGCCGATCGGCCATTGGTCATAGAAGTAATGGTACTCCTCTAGAGGAGGCCCGTATGTGCCTGTATCGTACAAGACGTTTCGAGAACCGGTCGTACTGTAAGTGCTGTTGAGTGCCGGCGAAGGGTCTGACTGAGCTGCCGTCAAGCTGAGGTAGCCAACCACCATCGAAATAAGACACCTCATTCTCGGCTTCGTCAGGGTCTTCCTGGTCAATCCCGTACGAGGCCAATTCATCCAGTCTATGTGCAGTGAAAGTGAACAGCGGCTCCTTTAAACCTCTGCCAGCCGTCTTGGTCTCGTGGAGAAGATGTGCCGAGGAGGCCTGTGGCAGGCCGTCGACGGATGCATGATGATCTACCAGCCACCCGATTTGGTCATACCGTAAGACACGTTCCTGGGGAACTTTAGGTAGCGTGGGGATGATGATGCTTCGATACGACGGTGCATGCGGGGAAGAGAGGTAGGCAGATCTGGTAGAGTTTACCCAAAGAGGTAAATCGAAGGCGGACTATCCCGTCTTACCTTAGACGCCTTCGAAACTTCCGAAGCTGGGCGGGTCGTCAGCCCTAATCAGGGTCGCACGTAAGCTTCCAATTGCTGACATCCATGTTTCCCTTACCTCACTTCTTGAAGGCTCTTCATACCTTATCGCCTAACTTGGCTATCCGTGACCACCCGTTAAGCCAAATGCCCTCATTCCAGCCGATCCTGGAAGATGGCAGGGGACCGACAGCCACTGCTCGGTATGCCCAAGCTCGAGTCTGTCAGCGACGAGAAGTTCGCCGAGATCTACACGGAATGTCAAGAGTATCAGGTGGTGAAGGGGTCTCTCCTCGTCCGACGAGGCGACCTCGACGCCATGTCACCGATCGCAGGCGCACGCCCGGTTGGTGTCAGTATCATACCCACACCCTTTCCGGACACGCACTTCAGCTGCGCCCTCGAGATGCAGGAGGCCTTCAACGAGCTGTACATCAGAGTCACCGAGGACGATGCCTGGCTCGAGAGCGTAATCAATGGACTGAAAAAAAGCGATGAGTTCGCCACGAAGCTGTGGGACATTTGGGAACGAGTCAGGGACGAGGGTGAAGTGCAGCCACTGCGCTGTGGCGTCTTCAGAAGCGACTATATGCTTCACCGTCCTCCGGCGAACGGCCCCGAGGATTTGGTCTTGCAAGAAGACGAGGACGCATATCAGTCTGTGCATCATTCCCAGCTGAAGCAAGTTGAATTCAACACTTACTCTTGCTCTGGCGCGAGTCACGCCAACGTCGTAGCCAATATGCACCGCCACCTCGCAAGGAAGAGGGTCTACGGGATTGATGAGGTACAACCCTCACTCTTACCACTGAATCACAACATCGCGTTCGTGGCTGGCGCTTTAGCAGCCGCACATTGCGCCTACGGTCCGCCCATCAGCCGAGCTCGGCAGGCGGCAATTCTAATGACCGTCCAGCCAGACAACTTCAACATCTGCGATGAACGACCCATTGAATACGAGCTCGCGGAATTCGACCCCCCAGTGGTCTTGTACAGGGTTGATTTCAGCGACGACATCTTGCGGAAGTGCACTCTCGGCCCCAATCGAGAGCTGCTCCTTGAGCCATCGGCAGGCCAGGCCGTCGTCGAGATCTCGGTCGTGTATCAGCGCGCCGGGTATCAGCCACATGAATATGACCCAAAGGGAATTGAAGCACGCCTTATGCTGGAAAGATCAAGGGCCATCAAGTGTCCAACCATATTGGCCCACATGGCAGGGTTCAAGAAGGTTCAGCAGGAATTGGCGAAGCCGAACATGCTGCAACGGTTTCTGAGCCCCGAGAAGGCAGACTTGCTGCAGGCAACCTTCATGCCCATGTATCCGCTTGACGATACTCCGGATGGCCTGCGAGCACGCCAGCTGGCCCTCGACGAGGAGACGGCGGAAGGGTACGTTTTGAAGCCCTCTCTCGACGGGGGTGGAAACAACGTATACGGGCACGACATACCGGCCTTCCTGAAGTCTGCCGTACCACGGAATCACTGGCAGAAGTACGTGCTCATGGAGAAAATTCGCCCCCCTCCTGTGCAGGGCATCGTGGCTTTCGCCTACAGCGCGCACCGAGGGCCTGTAATCTCAGAGTTGGGCGTGCTGGGCACCTGTCTTTGGAGACGGGACGACCGAGATGGAGACCCTGTGATCCTACAGAACGATACATCTGGCTCAACCTTCAAGACGAAACCCTACGATGTCGACGAGATGAACGTGGTGAAGGGGTACGGTTGCTTCGATTGCCCACTATTGGTACCACGTTCCACCCGTTCCCCCTGATGTAGTCAACACCATATTCTTAACAACAACACCGTCCCAATGAAACATGCGAGATTTGCATAGGTACCCGTTAGCATCAAAGGACATGAATACGCTATGAACTACCTGAATTAATTAGGTACGTACGTCAACGTCCTCTCCAGATGACCTGGTCATCACTGGCCCCCTCCCTCCCCCCTTCAAGTACACGCACACATTTCTATAGTTAACCGAATACTGATGGGGATGTATATTGCATTTGAAGGCTTACCCATGAGCGTTTAATTACCACTCTTGACGCCTCTTTTCTAGCCCACTCACCTGGCAAGGTTTTCCTCACCCCTACCTACTTACCTAGGTACCTTACCGACTGAGTGTATCCTTTGTGGAAACCGTCCAGCCGATAGGTGGTGGTGGCACTCGAGGAAAATCGGCTCGGACGACCTTTGGCCAACCCGTAGAATCCGTCATTCCAGACCCGAGCATACCGGCGGATGGTCTAATAGGTGTTACCCGGGGGAACAGCTTTGTTCGGTACTTCGTCTTCAGGTAGTGGTTGGTCAATTCCTCTTTCACCGACTTGGGGTCGCCCTGCAAGTGCAATGGAACCAGGGACTTCAACTCTTCCCTGCGGCCCTCGCCGACATATATCATTTCCAAGCGGTCGGCAGTATCGACCTCCCGGACAAACTGGAGCCTGGCTGGGTCGGCAGCCAGGCAGTCTTCTGAACGTGCTGGGCTTCGATTGCAAGGGGTTGGTAGGCGTGCTACCTGAATTGTTGGGTTGGTATGTTGGCAGGCACTCTCGTTGCCGTCGGCTTCAGCTTGGAACTGCGGGGTTGGTCTACAGTTGAAACCAGGGTCCATGGCAGGTTCCGTACTGCGACAACCGCAGCTATAATAGAAGAACGTGGCCTGACAGAAGTAGCGAGGGCGCGATTGTTCTTCATTCGGTAGCGCCTCGGATCCGATGAGGAGATCTGAGATGGAAACCATGTTGGAGACAGGCTGGTGTTTCTGTCGGATGTCGATTTAGAATAATGGACTCGGGTATAGCAAGCCGGCTTGCTTGTTGGTGGTACCTGCGAATGTACAGACGGTCGACGACTTGGACAGTCTAAGAATCTGTTGGCAGGGAGGTATTCGGTGTTTCTTGGAATGCAGACCAAGACTTCGGTAGATGCCTGGCGGATCCATCGTGGAATAAATACAAGGCCATATATGTGAACGAATTACCTTGTTCAATGCAATTGTTGCTGTGAGTATAAAGCAACACGCTGGACAAGTGAAGCTTTTCCTTGGTCACCAGTGCTTGGCAGACAAAGGAGCATTGTCTTCAAGATCTAGAAAATAGGTTCATGGTCTTTGTCACACTACCTTACTTTCTGATTCCATGGCTTTTGGGACGTGGGCGATTCAAAACATGCCTACCTCCTATTGAAATGGAGGAGGGAACTGGCACAGGCAAGATGCGAAGCCCCCTAACCACATTACCTTGAACACAAGAGATATCCAGGTAGGTAGCGAAAGACGTTGGTCTTGCTAGAATAATCATCGTCCTCGCTGTCGGTGTAGTCATGCGTAGAGATAGGCCAGGTAAGCTAGTAGGTACCTTGGGTTCCTTACCAGGTACCATGTAAAGGTTTGTACCTGAAGGCTGAAGCTGAGGACAGGAGTGGATGACCTTCAGGAATGACGGGTTATTGGAATACCTAAGTACTTAAGTAAGTACCTACCTTAGGTAAGTAGGTATCCATGTATAGAGATGTATGCAACTAAAGCAACTTACCCCTCCACAGTGGGGGCGGCGGCGCTGGCGCCTTCAACCCCTCCACCAAATCACAATTTCCAGATGCTTGACCGTACCGTAGATACCTACGCTGAGCTTCCGTATCCGAGCGAGAGACTTGGCCTGAGTCACCCCGTCACTCTGCCCGCGACCTTCTGCTCAGCTCGTCCGTTTCGAGAACAGCGAATGTACGTCAAGCATCTGCCGAGAACCGAAGCGCTTCTGCAAGACATCATCCAACATGGCGGACGCCGTCACCGAGGCCACGGCCAAGCTGGTGCTTGACGATGTGACTGGCGAGATGGTCTCAAAGAACGAGTTGAAGAAGCGTACCCAGAAACGCGCCAAGAAGGCCGCCACCGAGAAGGCGAAAGCTGCTGCGCCCGCCGATTCCAAGAAGCCTGCTGCCAAACCGAAGGAGAAGAAGGCCGAAGACGTTGTTGCCGACCCGGACGCCATGTTCAAGGTCGGCTTCCTCGACGAAGTGCGCTGCTCCGCCCCCGATATCTGTGTAGAGCTGCCGTACTGACCAGCTGTCTTGCTACCTGTCTAGGTCTACAAGGAGCGTCCTGTCAAGCCTGTGACAACCCGTTTCCCTCCTGAGCCTGTGCGACCACCCCTCCTCTGCCTGTTCGAGCCACGTTAACAGACGACCAGAACGGTTTCCTACACATCGGACACGCCAAAGCCATCACCGTCAACTTTGGCTTCGCGAGGCACCACGGAGGACAATGTTATCTGCGGTATGCTTCTCGATGAGCTCGTCTTGCGCGTGCCGAATGCCCCCCCCCGCGCCGGGCTCTGTGGCTTACTCGATCCAGCTACGACGACACCAACCCCGAGGCCGAGGAAGAAAAGTACTTTGTTGCGATCGAGGAGATGGTGAGATGGCTGGGCTTCAGCCCTTACAAGATCACCTACTCTAGCGACAACTTCCAAAAGCTGTACGACATGGCCGAGAAGTTGATCGGCCTCGAGAAGGCCTATGTCTGCCACTGCAATGGTACGCTGGTCAATATCACGCTGCTGTGGCCCTGTGTTTACTAACAAGACCCTTCGTCCAGACGAAGAGATCAAAGCGCAGCGCGGTGGCGAGGACCACGGTCCGCGTTTTCGTTGCGCCCACGCCGAGCAGAGCGTGGAGAAGAACCTGGAAGAGTTCAGGGGCATGCGCGACGGCAAATACAAGCCAAGGGAAGCCTTCCTGCGCATGAAGCAAAACATCGAGGACGGCAACCCTCAGATGTGGGACTTGGCTGCCTATCGGGTGCTCGAGAAGCCTCATCACCGCACCGGGACCCAGTGGCGCATTTACCCTACGTACGACTTCACTCACTGTTTGTGCGATAGCTTCGAGGGCATTACCCATTCCCTCTGCACCACAGAATTCATCCAAAGCCGAGTAAGCTATGAATGGCTCAACAAAACCCTCGGAGGTACGTTTGCAGGCACACCGACGTTTTCTCTACCCTATGCATGCGGACCACATACTGATATAGTTCTGCTAGTCTATGAACCAATGCAGCGCGAGTATGGCCGTCTGAGCATCACCGGAACGGTGCTCTCCAAGAGAAAGATCATGAAGCTCGTAAATGAAGGGATTGTCCGTGGGTGGGATGACCCACGACTGTTCACCTTGATTGCCATTAAACGCCGAGGAATCCCTCCTGGTGCCATTCTGGAATTCGTTTCGGAACTCGGAGTGACCACCGCGCCCTCCGTCATCCAGATCGTCCGTTTTGAGCAGACGATCCGGAAGTACCTCGAACGCACAGTCCCGCGGCTTATGATGGTCCTTGACCCCATACCCGTGGTGATAGAAGGGGCAGAGGAGCTTGACTTGGAGGCGCCCTTCTCACCCAAGATCCCCGCGATGGGCTCTCATAAGCTCAAGTTCACCCCGACTGTCTACATTGACCGCTCCGACTTCCGCGAGGTGGATAGCAAGGACTACTTTCGCCTTGCGCCCAACAAGACAGTCGGTCTCCTCCAGGTCCCGCACCCCATCAAAGCTGTATCGTTCAGCAAGGATGAGGCTACCGGGAAGGTTACCGAGATCAAAGCCGTTTTTGATAAGGAGACCAAGAAGCCAAAGACCTACATCCAGTGGGTGCCGGCAGGCTCCCGGGAAGTCGAGGTGCGGGTACACAACTCTTTGTTCAAGTCGGAGAAGCCGGACGATGTTGAAGGTGGCTTCCTGAACGATCTCAATCCCGAAAGTGAAGTGATCTACCCCAACGCTATGGTTGAGGCTGCCTTTGACGAGGTCAAGGCAAGGGCACCATGGCCCGAGGCAGCTGGCGAGAGTGAGCTTGGCAAAGGAGGTCTGGAAAGCGTACGGTTCCAGGGGATGAGGATTGCGTACTTCGTAAGTCTTGCCTACACTCTCATTGCTTGTGCCTGCTGTTACCTCCCTTGCTTTTCCTCCTCCTTCTTTACTACGGACATCTGACACAGATCGTTACCTACAGGCTATGGATACGGATAGCACGGACGAGAAGCCCGTGTTCAACCGGATCGTATCACTGAAAGAGGACGCTGGCAAGAGCTAGACCCGGGGTACCCTGGGGCGAGGTGATGAGCGACTTACGCGCATTCCGGCACGAATTGAGAGTCGAGACAAGGATATCATCCTCATCTAGAAGGGACAATGCCTTGAAGACGGGATACCCGTATTGACGATAGCTCCATGAGCTGCAAGCTTAAAGATGCCATCTGTAAGGTGGACCAATCTCCGACAATACAGCCTTTTAAGGCGATTCATTACGTGAAGATCAATGTGAGGAATCTGACAAGTCCAAATCTTGTTGACGAGCGGGTGAAGCCACCCCCTCAGCGACCCCGAGCGTCCATCTCGCCGGCCTCGGCGGATGGCGTGGGCCAACCTACCCCTCATGTCGACAAGGCGAATTAACGAGCCATTATGCCCCAAAAAGAGGGGACCGTGGACGTGGCGGGGAAGTGAAGGCGGCAACGCCCCTGGCATACCGCCCACCTCACTATTTTCCTGGTGTGTGTTGATGGCATTAGATCACTTCGGGCGGGCAAGTAATGGAGAAGGGTGGGGATAACGCGGAGGGAAGAATGCGGAGAAGACCTGGAGTGACCCAGATCATCCAAGTGCCGACTGGGGATTCTCAACGTTGCCTTACGTATAGGATCTCCTGGCTGCCTTCACACACTTATTCTTAGCGCAAGCCTCAAGCCTGTGCGGAAGCTTTCTCTACCACAACCTCGCTGCACCGGCCGGCTTTCTCAATACTAGTTGCGTCGTAATTACTTCTCTCCTATTTGTGGGCATGGAAAAGATCGAGCAAGCTGCGCATTCCGAGAGGAACAGCGTCCAGGTATGTTACCGCCCGAGTGGGTTGACGTATACGGCAGTATCGTGCCAAGACGCTCAATCAGGACGACGGTTCTGGTGGCCACCGTGACGAGTTCGACGCCCAGCGCAACCGGCGCCTGAATCGGCGCCTAGACGCCCGGCTGCTGCCCCTGTGCGCGTGGCTGTACCTCCTGAACTTCCTGGACCGCGGCAACATCGGGAACGCCAAGGTGCTGAACGAGGAGAGCGGCGACGACCTGCTGCAGCAGACCGGCACCACGGCGCGCGGGTATGCGCTCACCGTCACCCTGTTCTCGCTGACCTACACCTTGTTCGAGGTCCCGTCCAACTGGATCATGAAGCACCACGTCCGGCCCTCGCTCTGGTTGGGCATTCTGCTGGGCTGCTGGGGCGCCCTGACTATCGGGTTCGCGGGCGTGAGGAACTATGCTACTGTTCTCGCGTTGAGACTGCTTATTGGCGTGGTAAGTTTCGTAAAGCCTTCGAGGCCCTGGATGCTGGTCTGAATACCCGAAGGACTAACTCGAGTGCCTAGTTCGAAGCAGGGTTCTTTCCCGGTAAGCCTGTTAGCCCTTCAAGTGTTAGCATTCTGTCTTGTTAACTCTCTCCAGGTATCGTATATCTCATCACGATCTGGTATCGGCACAACGAAAGATCATTGAGAATAGCGTTAGTGATAGCCTTCTGCAACCTCGCGGGCGCTTTCGGGGGCGCCATAGCATACGGTATAGGACATATCAATGGCGCTGGTGGATTAGAAGGGTTTCGATGGCTCTGTAAGCGGCGTTTCGTGTTTTCCGGCCCGTCGTCGTCCATCTTTGCCACTTTTTCCGCTGTCGCAGTCTCGACCTAGCTGTCGGTCAAAGGGGTCTCCCAGGAAGCGCGTACTGACATTTAGTCACCAAGTCATCGTGGAAGGCGTTGTTACCATGCTCAGTGTGCTACCCACGATGTTGATCCTGCCGGACTATCCTGCTAGAGCGAAATTTCTCTCCGAGGCAGACCAACGCTTCGCCGAAGACCGCATGAAGGACAGAGGCGGGGGGTATAGCCGGGAACATGCCTCCCGCAAGGAGATCAGGGATACTATTCTAAGTCCACGGATGGTGGCACATTACATTGCCTATGTACAACGCCCCCTACTCCCCGTGGCCCTTGGAACACCGAGGCAAGCTAACACGGCAACTGCAGATCGCCAATGTAGTGACACAGGGATCATTCACATTTTTTACTCCAACGATCGTGACAGGGCTCGGCTACACCTCCATCGAGGCGCAGCTGTTGACAGTTCCTCCGGTATGTGTTCCCCTTTAAGAACTCCCCATGTTGTACTGTCAATTCCACCGTGAAGGAGGGTCACCATTAGGTACCACCCACTTCGCTACGAAAACGGGTGCTGACCGGAGTTCGGCAATGCAGTGGGTAGTCGGCTTCGCAGTCGCCCTGCTCCTATCCTACTCAGCTGACCGCTTCAACGCGCGAGGCTTCCACATTAGCATCATCTCGCTGATCGGCGGACTCGGCTGGCTGACGGCCGGGCTGCTGCCGACCACTTCCTACATCCAGCGCTACGGTTGCCTGTGCATGGCGGCAGCCGGTGCTTTCCCCGCCGCAGCGCCCATGACCAACTGGGTGACGTGCAACAACGTTTCGCTGCTGACCATTCCGTTGGCCATCGCCCTGCACAATTCCTGCGCTGGTATCGGCCAGATCATAGCACAGTGGATCTGGCGGGCGGAGGAGGCCGAGAAGGGCTATCCGACGGGCAACTTCACGTGTGCCGCTTGCAATTTCCTAGTGACCATCGTGGCATTCGGGCTGAGATTGTGGTACGGACGAATGAACAGATGCGAAGCTAGAGACTCCAGGGGGGAGAAGCGAGTGTGGTCGTACTGAAGTGCGTATGACACGATTGCCAGTGTCGAAGAAGCCTGGGGATACCACGGTGACCTTACACACCGACGTCTTACGCACAATGCAAACAACTTTGGCATACGGGGCCAGCAAAAATCCTCGCGGGACTCTGGTGTAAAGGAGTACACTTTTGCTATCCACCATGAGCATCTAGATACCTATATACAAGCGACAAACGTATATAACAGTCCAAAAGCGTTGGGTGATGGAAGACCCTGGGTATGTATAACGCACACCTACTACTTCTCTTGATGAGGTTGCTAACTGATGGAGTCGGTCCTTGAGTCGATACCTAGCTTCTCGGCTAACAGGACACGATTTGGCCAGGCTTGTCGAAGCAAGCAAGTGTGCTGAGGTTCGTCACTCGAATAACAGTGTCTGAAGAGCGTGGTGGTCAGTGGCTGGCAGGAGAAGTGTCTTGAGTCCGCATCTTGCACCGTCCCGTCCACTTACCTAGATTCAGTGCTGTCAGGGTGTAGTTTGTGCCATGTGGAGATCTGGCACAATGGCACTCAAGGGTAGCCGTGACGTTATTGTCCCTGGGCAGAACGCATCCGCGACAGGAATCGTCATAGCCTCCGTCGATGCTCGGGACGAGGTGGCCATCCTTGTTGCCGATACACCTGCAAGAAGTGGCACGGCGTCAGCTGCCAGCCAAGGGAGACGGAGCAGAGAGGAGAGACATACTTGTTCAGTGAGATAGAGGTGCATTTCGAGCCCGTCTTGGAGCACTTGGCGGTCAGGATGCCTTTCTCGAATGTACGGTTGGTGCAGGCGCTGGTCAGAGAATCGTCTCGGCGCCAGATCAAGCGGGAGGCAAGGGGCGAGCTGTAGATTGGCGAGCCGTAGACTGGCTTGCCGAAGACAGCCGCGCAGGAGGCGTATGCCACGATGAGGTTGGTGAGTTGGACCATGATGAGAGGATCTCCGTCTCAGTCTAAGGATCTTCTCGTCAAGGATATCACGGAGGGTATGCCACCAAGAAATTCGGGATCGGGTTCAACGATTTTATGGACCAAAAAAGCCAGTCGGGTTTGATAGCGGAGGAGCTGGGAATGGTGTATTCCAAGGTGTGAAGATGGGATGGAACAAGTAATCCGGATCATCCAGGAGGATGGGTGACTTCACTCGGTTCCAGCCAAGTCGAAAGCGCAACTGCGGCTTGAACATGACGTCCGCCTCATCTCATCAGAGTGGAAGGCTCCCATTGCCATATGGTACCTTAGTTACAGGTAGGCACCATCGTGTGCTACCAACCGCCTAGGGAAGTTGTGATCCTGAGCCTTGGATGGGTCAAGTGAGGAGGGAGGTTAGGCAGCCAGGGACACCACTTTCTGCCGCTGTTTCCGAATGGAGAAAAGGTCATCACCAGCCAACCTCGAGGCCGACAGATGTGGAGAGCGGGGACGGACCACGGGCAACCCCCCGGCTGCCGATCTGTCGATGCCCCGATGCCCCGATGCCCCGACCTGGGAGGTGGCATTGAGCCCTCCCTCTTGCTGGTTTGGGCAACTCTGGGGCTCTGCTTTGGGCTCAGCCCCTTGAAACTGATTGGTGGCCCAGAATACCGCGTCTTGATGCAACGCTGATCCGGCCATCGTGGGCCCCTTCGCCCGCCCTCCGCCCTCCGGCATTGACAGCGGAGATGACCAGGGCCAATGCCAGAGCTTAATGGCATTCCATCCCGTGTCCCGTTACATTTCGACAATCTACAGGACGCCATGACGGCGCCACCTTTGACCACCCTGGCCGGGATCTCCTGCAGATCTGGGGAAGTCCTCGTATAAAATAAGACGACCTGGTCGACCCTCGTACGTACTTCTCGCTCAGTCTTTCTCTCCAGGCCTGCCTGCCCGCTCTCCTCGGTCGTCCCTCTCGTTCGTTTGTTAGTTATCCTCACACACACACTCCCTCGCCAATATGCGCTTCCAACAACTGCTGGCCGCCCTGCCTTTGGCAGCTTCCGTCAGCGCAAGCCCGACCAGCAAAGCCAAGCGGGCTACGACGACGGTAATCCCGACTACGTCTTTCGACGAGTTCGACAGCTACTGGTCTTACAACTACCCCTGGGGAACCGATCACAATGGCGGCGCGCACATGGATGAGAGCCAGGTCTCTGTCGCCGACGGCGCCCTGACCCTCACCGCGACGCCCACGGAAGGGCTGGGCACCGTAGAGAGCGGGGGCGAGACCATTCAGCTGAACTATCTGTCGGGTACCGTCTACGCCCAGCAGATCTTCACGGTCGAAGAAGGAGGCGGTTACGACTTCAGCGCCGAGTTCATGGCCACGACCACGTACGGGACGTGGCCTGCATTCTGGCTCAACGCGGCCGTGAGTAGATGTCCGAGATCCGATGCCGCGTGGCCCCCGACACTGACGACTTACAGAGTGGCTGGCCTCCGGAGATCGACATGGCGGAATGGAAGGGAAGCGGTCTGATCAGTTTCAACACGTTCAACACCTCTAGCCAGGTCGACACCCACGACGTGGACTACCCAGACGAGACCGAATGGCACAGCATCAAGGCTCAGCTCAGGGATCACAACAACGGCGATGTCCAGGTCAAGTTCTTCATGGACGATGTCGAGCAGACGACTCAGTACGCCGCTGGGTACGTCGGAGCGGGCATGTACCTGTGAGTTGTCGTCCAGCTGGCTGGCTGTCTGTCCTCCGACGAGATACTGATACTAATACTGCGGCAGAATCATCGACTTGCAGATGGAAGGCTCATCGGGATCGCCAGGCCCAGACTACGGTAAGTCCCCCCCCATCCACGACCGATGACAGCTGCAGACGGTCCTGACCTGGGAACAGACGTTACATTCTCCACCCGGAACCTGGAGGTGATCAGTTATAACCCGTAGACCTGGTGATAGTCAAGAGTCAATAGAGACGTTCACCCGTCATAAGAAGACCGACTTCAAGCTTTGTGCATACCTTATGCATGTAGAATCCGTCGTGTCACAACGTAGCATATTGGTAGTGGGTGAACAGCCGAACCCGATCCGTACTGATAGCTTCTTCTACCTTATGTCGCGTACCTTTGAGTGATCAACTGCTCTTGTCAACTCGCCCACCATTCTTTTCCGGAAAGCATATCGCACATCGGCCAGCTGTTGTTGATGCTTGGCGAACCCGCTTAGATCTAGGGCCCCTGCAAGCTTCACGGAAGCGCACGAGCGCAAGGGGTCTGATCCTGTCTTTGCGTGGTTGTGTCTGTGCTATCCCTTCGAACAGCTCCCCAAGCTCCGGTCGGCCAGCACAAGCATTGCGTTTAGGTCAAGCGGTATCACATGTGACTGGGGACTCATCCAGCGCACGCCCGTAAGCAGTCCGGCCTAGCACTTGTAGATGCGGGAGATCAGACCCCCTCTGACCAAACAACTCGACTCGGGCTTGTTTCATCGTAGCCTCTGCCATTGCGTTGCAAGCTGACCCGGTCGCTTCAACCTTAAAGTCAACATTGCCCTCGGCCTCTTTTCTTTAAAATGGACGAGAGCCGAAAGCCAGCTACAAGTGGACGACGAAATAACCCTCCTCCGGAGCTCCCTTCACCATACTCACCCTTCTCGCCAATCTCACCATTCTCGCCAGCTTCGATGGTCGATGGCCGATGGCGAAAGGAGTAGCCGACTCCAGCACGCCTAGGTAGGCCCACCGGTACAACCATCTATACTTGCAAGATGGACTTCCATCCTCTGCGTCGCCACCAAGCAAATCGCCATCAAGTGTCCAGCCCGATCCGCCTGGGACTTCCCCCGCAAGGACCGAAAGACCATGCCCGAGAATGGCTTCGGCGGCTGCGAGCCGGAGTCAAGGCACGCATGGTCCACATAAGAAAGCGTGCATCCAGGCGAGATAATAGGAACAGTTCACGACCGGGCAGGATTCAAGTAATATCTTCCCCTGTATTAGAATCGAGCAACCGACCGATAGAAATTGGGACGCAAAGATACGAGGGTTTCCGAACTGCACGTCAACCTGCCTCGCCCCCTGGACTCCCGGACGGATTCCTTCGCCACCCTCGGCCGAAGAAGAGGCAATCGGTCCTCGGCGTGCTGAACTTCGGGTGCAGAGAAGGGGATCGTGTGTCCGATGATGCCTCCAGGAACCGCTTCCGTCACAGGGACGAGGAGCAGCGTCGGGAAGAGCCGCACAGGGAACTGTATGTGCCGACACACGCAGCGGAGGACTTCACCTGGAACTCCATGCCGCGGCCGCCAAGGCGAGCAGTCGCTTGCAACCCGGTCGAAGTCCGGGAATCAGCCGATTTCCAAGACCTAAACCTGTGGCTCGAAGAAGAGATGTCCCGCAGCGAGGAGTCCTCGTCCGTCTACTCGCAACCCTCGATGCTGGCACCGCTCTCGGGTGCGGGCGAGCTGGACGAGGTGCAGAAGACGCGCCGGATCCTGGAGTCCTCGGACACGCTGACGCCGCCGCCGCTGGCGACCCCGTCGTCGCGGGCGCGCGACCTGTCCCGCTCACCGTCGACGAATGACTTCGCCGCCTTCAAGCGCTTCCTCCAGGACGCCATCGAGAGCGATCCGGTGCTGCACGATCAGCTGTGGCAGAGCATCGCGCGCGGCCTGTCCAGCAGCAAGGCGCGCATGGCGGAAGCGGACGATGACGACGGCAACGGCGACGATGAGCGGGCCGCGTCGTCCCGGCGCTGCACCACCGGCCGCGAGCGGCGGCAGAGCTGGGCCGGCGGAGGCGCCCACCACCAAAGCACCCGCACCCACAACCACCGCCACCGGCAACCCCTAGACTTCGCGAGCCTCGACCCCGAGTACGTGGCTCTCCTGCGTAGCGACACCCCGGGCCCGGACCACCACCGGCTCTCCGGCGGTGGATACAGCGAGATCGCGTGGACCACTCCGCGGCAGAGCTACCGCGCGTCACTGGACATCGCGGCGCTCGGGGACGAGCATAGTAGTAGCAGCCGACTGCTGGCCGAGCAGCTGCAGCGCAAGAGCTGGGTCAGCCAGCTCCCCGGCCTGAGCCTCGAGGTCGCGCGCCAGGCCATCGTCGACTACATCAAGCCCCCCAAGCCCGCCGCGTACCATCTCCCGCCTGCGTATGGCGCGCCGGCGGCGAGTCACTACAGGCCCGTGGGGCGGTGTTGAGGGAGTTAAGTGACAGGCGGAATTGGGCAATCGGGAGGATATTCTTGTATCTATTTATTCGCGGCACGGTTAGGAGTCACTCTGGATGGGGGGGAGGATGCTTGGGATGGCTGGCGTTGGAATAGGGGGATAAGGGTCGTTACCGTATCGTTTACATACAATACAGTATCTGCATTGCATTGAAGTTAGCATCTCCCATTGGACCTGGCCATACCAGGGTTGTTACTAGGTATCCACATTGTTGGGCCTAATAACATTACATAGCTGGCCTCTCATCTGTCTATACCATTGACTTGTTCTCCTTGACTTGGATGACATGGGAGAGAGTACAGGACTCTGAATGGCCATTAGGTATTTCGTACGAGAGCGAGTAGCAGCATTGGATGAAGTAGAGGTAGTGAATGAGTAGGTAGATGTTGTGGATGACTGATGTAGGTGTAGTGAATGAAGTAGGGGTAGTGAATACACTAGGGTGGTAATACAGTAGAAGATAAGGTAGTGAATGAAGTCTGCAATCACCTCAGCGTTGGCTAGCAGGTGCATGGTCATGCAGCTTGACAGGGAAGGTGATTGGGTCAGAGGTCATAGGGGCTTGGGGGGGGGTTTTGGTGGTTGCCCGGTGGTCTGGAAGAGCGAATACAGTCACCGGGACAGTGTTTTTTGACACTGTATAAACTGTACAGTGTGGTCCAGCGCGATGCTGCCACTACATAAGGGAGACTACTCCTGCACGTCACACAACCTACATGCACTTTGCCGAACTGAGTCTCCAATCCACCCTGACCCCCCTTTTTCTTGTTCACTGTCGATCCAAGCACGGCGTCCACCAAGTACGTATGGCCCAAGACCTAGGCATTCCCCTAGGTACCGGTAATCTCTCTCCTGACAATTCCAGGGGGGCATCAACACCATGGCAAAGCCATCCATCCCATCTGAGCGCAGAGCCCAGGTGCAACAAATGTACAATGAGCTTACAGAGTGGCTCAACTACGACGATCACTCAAAGCACTTTGTACGCC
Source organism: Xylariomycetidae sp. FL0641 (assembly GCA_022376655.1). NCBI lineage: Eukaryota > Fungi > Ascomycota > Sordariomycetes > Xylariomycetidae sp. FL0641. The sequence continues at coordinate 47,625 of JAJJKE010000107.1, read as the reverse complement.
AGCTCCTGGACAGCGACCTTGTGAAGCCCTTCTTCCACGAATACGAGCAACATTACCTCGAGCAGTCCGAGGAGATTGCAGAGGTCGATTGCAACGAGCTGTTCCGCCACTGCATCACCACCAGTGCCTTCAAGAACACCAAGTACATTGGCACCCACTCCGCGGCCAAGAAGAAGAAGGAAGGCTGGTCTGCCCTGGACCACGCCACTCGTTTCGCCGTCCAAGTCCTTAGCTTCAGCTGGGCCAACGGCGGGGAGTGGACTTGTGGCGAGTTTAACCCGGGCGACGACGAGACCGACAATGAGTTCCATCAAGTCTGGGCCATCCTGCGCTACCTGCAGTTCGAGTGGGAGGCTGCCAACCTTGACGACTGGGAGCCAGACGGCGTCACGGAGATGTTGGAGATGATGAAGTCAAGCAGCCTCTAAACCACTGCTGCGGCAAGAAAAGATGTGAGTATCGGTACAGCTTCCTCTCTTGCTCCTCCCCGTTGACATCTAGCAGGCGGGCAGGTGCCATCCGTGGATACGAGGAGTAGCGATCTCTCAATAAGGCGTTGGTTGGCTGGCTGCGTTAGAATTTCGGCTGTATAGCTTCCCTTCGGCAAGGCGTTTCGGGGACTTTGATACATAACGACGGCACGATACCAACGCCCACGACATTTTCTCTGCGTTCAATTACTCGATACCTGTTTGTTTTAGTAGCTGGGCTTGACCCAAGGGAGAAGGGAAAGGGGAGAGATCCACCGCAAATATCCGACTGAAGTTGCATGCAGGACGTCTGGCCAGCAGTCGCCCTAAGCCGTATAAAGGCCTTCTTCATCCCATTTCAAGCCATTCCATACTTCGATAGCAGCAAGAGACGGGCATGACCCTTTTCCAATCTGTTTGTTGAGAAACCACCATACCGAACTCTCAAGAGTGCCCGCTTCAGTTCTCACCCGCCGTATGATCATCGCCACTACCACAACACTAAACACATCATACTTCCACCGTGAGCAGACTATAAGATGACCATTACTACCGCGGTTATGCTGCTGCTGTGAGAAGAACGTGACATCATCACCTTCAGCATGATTGCCCTATGATACCAAGTAGATGACTCTGGTATAATCATCGCTAACATGAATGTCGTGCTAGTGAGTAGACAGCCAGATAAACACGATCGCACATAAATTGTTTCATGGGCTAACCACAGTAAAACTTCTACGAGTGACACGATTATCCTACTGGTGGACTTGCTTTAACAGTTCTTTTGAGATGACGACCGCACTCTCACCCATTGCACTGGAGCTTCAAAGACACTACGACCATCGTAATCAGGTCCAAGCTACCGTGCTAGGTTATACGACACTTGGTATGGTCAGCCTTGAGACCTCGGCCGAGACACGCGAAAGACGCCGGCATTGTACTGCTGTGCGACACGACGCACCACAGTGCCCGCCACCTCCGTAGTGCACAAGAACCAGTAGTGGCATTGCATACTGCCTACTAGTGCATCCCCGACGCGAGGAGGGACTCATACTGGAAGCTGACATGCACCGTCCCGTCACCTGCACCCTTGGACTGTCTCACGTTTACTCACCACCAGCAATCGGGCGGCGGGGGTAGCAGCGCACCCATGTTACGTCCCCGATCCCCTAAGAGCCGCCTGGCATCTATGTACGACAGCAAAAGGACACCTCACGTCGAATCATCGGGCAGGCGCTTGATGACACTCTGCAAACGCTGCCCAACAGCTGAAGCCACCGAGATTCGCTGCAGATGCAATGTACGATGGGCAGGTCTGCCACGTGGTGGTGCGTTTGCGCGGCCAGACACTGGTCAAGCTACGATGAGTGTCCAGGGGAAGCACGAGATCAGCAAGCAACTTACTACTACACGTGATAGTCACACTTGAAGGCCAATGATAGATGGGTTTAGGGGAACAGCATTCGATTGCACTGGGTTCTGCATACCTTAGGCACTTTCGTCCGCAGCCAACCGCTCTACCAAGGTACCGGTACTTACTTACTTACACCTCGATGGCGCCACACGCCACGGCCCCTTCCCACGCAGCAGCGACGCGCCGCATGCGCTGGCGGTTCATCTGGAGCCCCTCCTTCTCTTCGTCGTCCTCGTCTTCGTCCTCGTCGTCCTCAGCGGCAGCAGCACACGACCGAAGGGCCTGAGCGAGGACGCAGCCGCCGCCCCCGCCGCCCTGGTTCTGGGACGCCTCGAGACCGAGGAGGCCGAGCAGGACGGCGAGCTGGCGGTCGTCGGCCAGCAGGCGGGCGGCGGCGCGGCGGGCGTCGGGGCACGCGTCGGGCACGGCGTGCGTGGCGAAGCGGAAGCAGCCCTCGCTGGGGGCGGCGCAGGCGTCGAGCTGCGTTTCTGGGCACGAGTGCGTGCACCCGCACACCGTGTACAGGAGGACACGGAGGTTGCACATCTTTTTGTTTTGTTTTGGGAGGGGATACTTACCTGGTCAACGTAGGTATGTAGGTATGTAGGAGGTCGGTGGGTGCGGTTGATAATAGATGGATGGGCGCACCGATGACGAATACAGATCCGTAAGTGTAGGTAGGTGTGTGAGTGTGAGTGAGTGAGTGAGATGCGACATTCGGGACGGGCCGCGGCGGTTGAAATAGGGGGACAAGGTTAGGTGTTGACAAAGCGATTGTGACGAGGGAGCTCGTGAATGGATGAATGTGAAAATAAGACCATTGTTTGGAAACTGTACAACCCGGCCGTACACACTGCGCTCTGCCATCCATTTCGTCCATCTTCGGTATCATGACGAAGCAGTCTCGGGACAAAGAAGCCGATGTCCTAGGGTTAGTAATACTTGCACTGCTTCGATGTTTTACTCGGATATGTGATGTGCAAGGTCGATCGATTCATCCTTAATCGAATGTGTATTATGAGCTATTCTATACTTCTAAGGGGTATCATTATTATATTATGCTAAGACAAAAGCAGTGTTGCTAGGGCACGCTCGCTCGATCCAACCCAGTGTGTGTCTTCGCTTAGACCTGCTCCTCTCCGCCCATCTCCTTGGGCTGGGTGTTGCGTCCGGAGTAGTCGCCGGGCTTGGCGCTGCCATTCGGGATGTGGAAGCGCTTGTCGACGCGGGAAAAGGTGAGGAGCGACAGGACCAGAATCTCGGGGACGAACAAGAAGCCGTAGAAGGCGGCCTTGCTGTGGTACCAGGCCGGGTGGAAGATGGTGCGCGGGGGCATCCACGTGGTACCGCACTTGAAGCCGGCGATGAAGATGCACATCAGCGTCGACAGCAGCACGATGGCCGCCTTGCTGCGTATACTTCCGTGCCCGAACAGCTCCTCCTTCTCAGCCGACTTGGGGCGGGTGAAGAAGGCCAGGGCCAGCAGGAAGAGCGGGAGGGTGGTGAAGACGAAGAGGAAGGTGATGGCGGTTTTCAGGATCTCCTGGCACTGCCGCAGAAGCTTCGGGTGCAGGGTGTAGGAGGTCAGGATGACGGCGACGATGACAGTGATGAGAGCGGCGACCAGGGCGGCGTAGAAGACCTTGCAGATGATGCTGACGGCCGGGTGCCATCCCAAGGTCGGTAGCTTGGCACGCAGCAGGCGTTGGGCGAACAGCAGGTTGATCACGTAGATCAAGAGGATGCCGGCGTTGACGAAGATGCTGGCGGCAATGGCCAAGCGTACGTTGTACGGGTGGTTGGCCCAGGCGATGCGCAGGCTGAAGGTGACGATGCGGGACATGCAGAAGCCGAAGATCATGCCCGACATCAAGAACTTGTGGCCCTTTCGGTTGTTGCGTTGCAGTATCGTCATGTTGGCCGCCGCGAAGCATACGTACATGAGCAGGAAGACGGCGCTGATCGGGACATCGGGCAAGATGGTGGGCAGGCCGCCGACGGCAGCGACCTGGGGCGCGTACGGGGGCTGAGACATGGTGGTAGCAAGTTGTTGACTTTGGCTAATTAATCAGGTACACTGCGATGATGGTGATGGCGATGAGATGATGATTGGACCAAAAGGCTGTCTGTGTGTATGTGTGTTGATGGTGTGTTGATATGGTGTGTGTGTGTGTAAGTACTTAAGTACTTAAGGTAGTTACAGGGTTCTGAAGTTAATTGTGAAAGCACGAGCTGAGAGAGTTTGGGATGGAAGGAAGTCTAATCAATTGCAGGTACGATGTTCGCCAAGGTAAGGTATATATAAATTAAGCAACTGCTTTTCAGGTGTTCCGTTCGGCCTCTGATGACTCGGGTGATGCTACACTGCATCTCTCTCTCTCTCTCTCTCTCGCGGTCGGCGCTGCAGGTTCAGAGCGAGGCCGACCTGATCCGTGCCTGACTTCGCCGGACTTGCACCAAAGCTAGCCCCTTGTCCGGCGGCCATGACAAAGCCAATCACCGGATTTGGCAATACTTACCCCAGACCCACGCGAGTCGAATTCAGCAGGCAGGCTTGGCAGCCAGCAGCCAGGGCCCAGCATCTCGGCCGCTCAGCTTATGCGACACCGATGCCCCGAAGGATCCTACTGATTATCAAACTACACCAACCACACCAACAGTGAAACGGCGGCTTGGCTCCGGCGCCGCCAATCCCCGTCCCGACCGACTCTCGACTTCGAAGGCCGAGGGACTCGACTGTCCCGTAGGCTACTATTCACCCCGTTGAGGGTTAGGCAACAGCCCTCGGAACAGTCCACCACGGTATATACCTCTGCGAAAAGGATCGTGAATTTACCTCAAATATCAGCAGAAATGCTCTACAGCGGCAATGATCCTACATACGGCGCCACAGAGTAGGTACCTGTGGCAACGTCTCGAGAACGCCAGTGAGATGTGGAAGGCAATTGATTCAAGGCTGTCAAGGACTATCGAGCAGGACTAGCCAGTCCGATAGGTCACTCTTTGTGCTCCAACTGTTGCACTTCCGGCTTCTTCTCACTAGGAGCATCCCCGGGGCTCACTATTCCAGAGCATTGGTATTCTGCGATCGAGACGTTAACCCGACTCCTGCAGAGATGGATGTCAAGGGACAGCTACTCACGCTTGAACTTCCGCAGAGGGACTTTGGCATAAAACATTTCATCGATATCTTCCAACGATCGACGATGCGTTTCCTGGGGGTGGCGACGTTAGGACCTTATTTGCGCTGCATTCGCAAGTGGTATCAGCGCTTACCGGAAGATATAAGTATACGAAAACGAAAGTGATGAGATTCGAGGCGAACCATATGAAGCCAACTACAGGAAAGGTTGCAGTGTCAGTATAGCTCAGCCATCTGGGGCAGCTCAAGATCGACTCACTGTTTGCTCCTATATTCAGTGCCGAAGGGTTGATGAAGTAGGGCGTGGACAGCGAGATGAGGAAGTTGCCCAAAAACCCGATGGCACTTCCCACTCCATAGGTGACCGCACGGAGGCGCGTGTTCGGGATCTCGCCTGCGCAGACGAAGGCTGTCGGCCCGCAGAAGGCCGAGTAGTCGGTTTGGTAGACGACACACATGGCGACGATGATCTTGCCGGCCGTGGGCGTGTCGGGGATCGTCGCCCACACGACCCCGATGACCAACATCAGGACGGCTTGCGAACTGAAGGCAAAAAGCATCATGGGCCGCCGCCCCACGGACCGGTTCATGAACACTCCGCCCAAAGCCCCCAGGACCGATATCGTAGTCACGATGATGGAGTCGATGAACGCGTCCGCGGACCCGGCGATCTGGAAGAAGTAGGTCGAATACCCGGCCAAGAAGGGGAAGCCCGAGGCGGCGTGGAAGGTGGTGGCAGCGAACGTGAGCAAGGTCCGTGTACGTTCGCGCTCGGTAAACATAGCCTGCAGAGCTTCCCACTTGCTGATAGCCTGCTCCTGCTCGGCGGCCACGGCCGCCTTGATGGCCAGCAATTCGGCATCGACGATCTCGGCAGGGAAGCCATCGCCGCGCAGTCTGGCGAGGTGGATACGAGCCTCGTCTTCGCGGTCCTTCAGCACGAGCCAGCGGGGTGACTCGGGAATGAAGAACACCAGGCCGACGACGAAACCCGGGACGACGTAGAGGATGAAGAGCGGGATCTGGTAGGACAAGGTGTTGGCCATTCCTTGGGTGGCGTTCACGACTACATTGCCTATGACGGTACCGATGCAGACAGTGAGCTGCATGCAGCTGATCAGACTCCCTCGCAGATGTGACGGGGCGGCTTCGGAGATGTAGATGGTCGCCATGCCGGTGAATATGCCATTGCTGAAGCCGAAGACGAGGCGTCCGAAGATGATCGAGCCTTTGTTCTTGGACGCGATGAGGATGGTGTTTGCTATGAAGCAGGCCACGGAACCGATCAGGAAAGCGTATCGTCGCCCTAGCCAAGTGGCGCAGGGCTCAAGAGCAAAGGATCCCAGGATGATTCCTACGTTCATCATACTGGTGATGGACGTTTGGAACCATGTCTTGATACTGTAGCCCGTGGCTTCGCTGGCGTCCGGGTAGCCAAAAACTTTCAGAAAGCCCGGCATCGCCTGTGCCGAGTTGATGATGGAGAGGTCGAGGCCATATTGCATGCAGACGAGAGAGATCAGAGCGCAGATGAAGACTGTCTTCCGATTCTGGCGGAGTGTCGTCTTTTCCTGACGGGTCGACACGCCGGCGATGGTGAGGTCGGGAGCCTTGGAGTCGGGAGCCATGGCTGAAGATGGTCCTTCTACACAGATGGGCTACAAGAACATCAGAACAAAAAGGAAGAGAGTCCCCTAATATCGATTGAAAGGGGAGCACGGACTATCGAGAGGATTTAGTGATCCGCTGTGGCGGATCAGGCAATGATTTCAGCTACCTATCCCTGGACCGTCAGCCCCTGGAGCAGTCACGTCAAGTGCTCTTAGTATTGCATGATATTGGCCAAGAGACCAGCAGAAGCCCCCGATGTCTACGCAACTGCACTATGCTGTACCTACGCCGGCATGTAGCAGTTCAGCATCCGCCTTGCGGACGGTGGAGCTGGGAGTGGCGTCAGTCTACGCTGTCGTGAGGTGCCGTGGACACCCAGGAATCAGAAAGTATCTGCCGTGGCCACGGTGGCCACCCCCAGCTGCTTGGACTGATGGCACATGCGCAGAGAAGCTTTGGACGAACTTCAAGTCAGAGCTGTGATGAGTGTCCCTGCAGTTTGCTGGGGCGCTGTGAGGAGAAGGCCGGGTATGGCAGCCAATCAACCCCTGAATGCCCTGCTGGAGGCCACGTACCGAGTCTACCGACACAACACCATTGGGTTACACCGTCGATGACCACGGTTGGCCGTGTATGGGACCTCGCTTGCACCCTGCTCATACCCCATGGGGGAACGGGGGGCAAGGTCTAGGCGGGACCCATAACGGCCCCATGGCATTGGGGACAAGCAAGCAAGGCGGGGTTGACTGCAATCTGATCCCGGACCGGCAAGGACTCTCTCCTTCGCACTTGCAAGCCGTGGTAGGCCCATAACTCTCTCCGCACTTCCCCGGACGAAGTTCGGGCAAGTCTGACTGGGACTTGGCCGTGCTCAGTTTACCCTCCGATCAGAGCCGAGGGGATCGCTCACCATCCGAAGGATTCAGCTTGGGCTTTTCCACCGAAGTACAGATGTGATTCTCGATACTGACTTCGCAGTGAGGAGGTCGAGCGTAACCTAACATAAATACCTGGTTGGATCTTGGGGTCTCGTCTAAAGTAAACTGCTTTTCTGCCGTCAACTGACTCTTCTACCCAACTGCCTCTTCTACCGTCACACTCGTCGCCTTGATACCAAAGCGTAGCTAGCCATGGCCACTAAGGATAGTGAGAAACCGAATATCTTGGTCATCGTAGCCGATGACCTGGGCTTTACTGACCCTGGCTGCTTTGGCGGCGAGATCAAAACGCCAAACATCGACAAGCTGGCCAGTGAGGGAGTCCGCTTCAGTGACTTCCAAGCTTCACCAGCATGCTCGCCTTCCAGGTCCAGTTAGTGTGGTTTTTGTATCGGTCTCCTCTCATGATGTGCTTCTTGGATACTTACTGGGCACGAGCCAAGCATCCCCTTGAGAACAGTCACTGACTCTAAGCTTTGCAGTGCTCATGACCGGTACCAGTGCGCATCTGGCTGGCCTCGGAACAATACCGGAATTTCACCAGGGCAAGTACACAATCCCGGAGTACAAGGACCAGCCGGCGTATCTTGGCCACCTTAGTCACAAGTAAGGAGTAACGTGTACCCTTTCGACCGAAACCTTCTGCTAACCGTTTCAGGGTCGTCACCATGCCCGAGTTGCTGAGGGACTCGGGTTACTATACTGTCATGTCCGGGAAATGGCATCTGGGATCAACCAAGGAGCACTCACCGAAGGCTCGAGGCTTCGAGAGATCTTTCACCATGCTCTTGGGCGGAGGTAACCACCATGGCTGGGAACCGAGGCGTGAGTGAGGATTGAACATCTATCTGTTAGTCACCACTTGGCCGCTGACGGAACGCAACACAGTGGAACCTGAAGACGAGAAGTACAAGCCCATGATCCGGGGCGGCACCCAGGGGATGTACATGGAGGAATACGACTGGGTGGAGAAGCTGCCGAAGGACTACTATTCGTCCGACTACTTCACCGACCGGCTGCTCGAGTACCTGAAAGCGCAGCCCGAGGACGACGAGCGGCCGTTCTTCGCGTACTTGCCCTTCCAGGCGCCGCACTTCCCGCTGCAGGTGTCCAAGGAGTACATCGAGCGCTACCGTGGGCGGTACGACGCGGGGCCGGAGGCGATCCGCGAGGAACGGATCGAGAAGCTCAAGGACCTCGGGTTCATCCCGCGCGACGCCAAGCCGGCCAACTTCCAGAGCTACCCGAAGCGCAAGGCCAACCGGCCGTGGACGGAGCGCGACCCGGTCGGGCGCGAGCGTTCGGCGCGCAAGATGGAGATCTTCGCGGGGATGGTGGAGAACATGGACTGGAACATCGGGCGGGTGCTGGACCACCTGTCTGCGACGGGCCAGCTCGACAACACCGCGGTCTTCTTCCTGTCGGACAACGGGGCGGAGGGCACGCAGCTGGAGGCGGCACCGGCGGCGCGCAACGTGATGCCCGGGTTCGCCAAGTACTTCGACAACTCGCTGGCCAACCTGGGGGCGCCCGACAGCTACTGCTGGTACGGCAACCGCTGGGCGCAGGTGGGCACGGCGCCCAGCAAGCTGTACAAGTTCTTCACGCACCAGGGCGGCATCCGCGTGTGCGCGCTGGCGCGGTACCCGGCGCGGTGGGCGCGGCGCCGCGGCGAGGTCAGCCACGCCTACTGCACCATCATGGACATCCTGCCGACCATCCTGGACCTGGCGGGCGCGGCACACCCGGGCACGGCGTACCGGGGGCGGGCGGTGGAGCCGATGCTCGGCCGCAGCTGGGACGCGTATCTGCGGGGCGCGGCGTCGGCGGTGCACGGCGAGGACACGGTCACGGGCTGGGAGTTCCTGGGGCGGCAGGCGCTGCGCAAGGGCGCGTACAAGATCGTGCGTCTGCCGCCGCCCTGGGGCACGGGCGAGTGGGAGATGTACTACCTGCCGCACGACCTGGCCGAGGACGTCGACCTGCGCTACGAGCAGCCGGCCAAGTTCGAGGAGATGCTCGCCCACTGGGCCGAGTACCAGCGGAAGCACGGCGTCGTCGATGTCGACACCGTGAAGCGGGCCTACGCGCTGCAGGAAGAGGAGTGGACCGACGGCGAACTGGAAGACATCATTTAAATCACGTGTTTAGGCAAGGTAGCTTCTACGTAACACTCAACCGTTGACTTTTGGTTTATATACCAGCTTAGATTTACTTTCAAGTACTTTTACGGGACCTTGGACGTAGAATGAACCACTCTTCATATCACAGTGACCACCCCCCTTGGACGTTCTTATCCTGCTTCCTGCGGAAGTAACGCTGGCGGAGATCGACCGGCCACAGTTCGACCACCTTTTCGAACTCCTGTTGGCCATCCAGCGCCGGGTCCTCCGCGAGTTTGACCAGGTGAGCCGGACACGACCATCGCGGCCGCCCACTGCCGTCCTCCACCGTCGAGTTGCACTTTGACACGCAGAGCTGCGACAACTCGTCGGAATCCATCCTGCTGCAGCACCGTGGAAGCCGCACATCCTCCTTGTATGGCCGACCTTTCAACGCCTTCCGGCTGCCCGGACACCATGTCCTCCACTCGTACCGGTCCAACGTAGCCGTACAGGTGCCCTCCTTGCGCTTCTCGCAGAAGCTGTACTCTGACCCTCTCCACGTGAGACAGCCACATGGGAAGCTTGTCACTTTGAAAAAGCACATGGGATGGATGGGAGGGGGCTTCGATGTGTGTGCCCAAGGTATGTATGCGTGTGTGTATGCTTTTCAGGGAGTCAGTCCTAAGTTAGGGGGCAAGGAACAAGCTTGGCTTGTATACGGAATACCATGGATGTAACATCCTTTATCTCCTCCCACCCTTTGTGTTCTGTTAACGCAAAAGCTGCGGTCGGCTTAAGCTCGACGTAGACAATGGACATGTTTTCGAGTCGCCTTGCTACTGCACCTCGAACCCCGATCCACGGCAGCCTGGTCCGACACAACACGGCACTGGACCGCGAACAATCTCATTATCCTCGTCACGTGGGCACAACCAGCAAGGATTGTCTCTATCAAGTCTATTGAGGCGACCTGTTATCTATCTATGGTATCATCGCGACCCAAACCCCGGAAGAACAGTCCTCTGGGCCTCCAATCCAGAGATGTCTCCATGGCTATTCCTGGTCGACAATGATCAGGAAGCGCTGTCCCGAAGTTGTTCAACTCCGACTTGTAGCGCTCGAAATCGAGAAACGTGCCCCAGCCATGCAATCCGAACTTTTCTTCATTCATTAGATGACAAAAAGGAAATAGATATATCGTCTCCATCAAGCGGAATTAGGTCGTGAGATGCCCCCGGTGAAAGGGTGCATGCGTATGCGGCGAAGTCGGGGATTCATGCATCAGCATGTCTACTCGTCCTCGTCCGAGAAGACCTCCTCACCACGCTTCCGGCGGGCCATACGCTCTGTGTATCACGTTAGCCGTCTGTCTGTCACGGTACTTGCCAAGGGGCAAACTGGAACTCACCCTTCTTCTTCTTCCGGGCCTCCGAGCTAGTCAGCTTGGCCTTCTTCTTGGTCGTCACGATCTTGTTGCCCATGGCATCGAATTTGTCCTCCTCATCATCATCACCCGCCTTCAGGCGGGGACCAGAGCCCTGGCCCTGAACCCAGTTGTGACCAGAGGGCGTCATCTTACCGTCCATGACGGCCCAAACTTCCTCAGTCAAGTCCTTGGTGAACTCGGCGCTGTGAGTAATGATGATGACACCACCCTCGAACTTCTTGAGAGCCTTGGATAGAGCACCAAGCGAATCACGGTCCAGGTAGTTGGTAGGCTCATCAAGGACAATCAGGTGAGGTCGCTGCCACGAGCAAGCAGACAGGACGACCTTGACACGCTGACCACCGGACAGACCCCGCATGCGCGAGTGCGAGACAAGCTCGGCATCCAGACCGAAGTTGGCGCAGTGCGACTCAATCTCCTTTCGGACCAGGGGACGGAACTGGCCAGAGGCGAGGGCTTCCTTCATGTCCACCTCGGCAACCATCTTCTGGTGGGAAGCGAGCAGCTCGCTTCGCGGGAGCCAGGCGTTGTCGGCAGTCATCATCGGTACCCAGCGCTCCTGCTTCATACCGACGTTCTCGCCGAGAGCGAAAGAGCACTCGTACTCGTAGCTGTTCTTGAACTTTCTTCGGCTGTGAATGCCGATGACACGGCGCTGTGTACCCTCGACCTTGAAGATCTTGTCCATGGCCTTCTCATCGTCCTCCGTGATGATCTTGTTGGCACGGTCCATGGTCTCACGGTCCTCACCCGTCTGGAATCGCCACTGGATGTACTCGGAAGGAGTCTTGTCCAAATGGTTATCGATGTGGGCGAAGGCGTGCTGCTTGATGTAGGCGATACGGATGTTCTCGTGCTGGTAGATCTCACCCTGGGTGGGGATGAGCTCACCAGTAAGCACGTTAATCAGCGTCGACTTGCCGGCACCGTTGGGTCCAATGACAGCAATACGGGAGCTCAGCGAACACTGGAAGGTGATGTCCTGGATCTGGGGCTTGGGGGTGCCAGGGTACTGGAAGCTCATCTTGGTAGCACGCAGGATGGCCTTAGCCTTGGTCTTGACACCCTCCAGGAAACCGGGCTCCGGGAAGGTGAACTCCATCTCGGACTCTCCAAGCTCATAGTAAGACTTGGCCGCCGGGTTCTTGCGGACGAACTCCGCAAGGTTACCCTTGTAGCGCTTAAGCTTGAATCGCTCGTAGTGGATGATGTACTGAGTGACGTTGTCAAGGAATCCACTGTCGTGGGAGACGATGATAGAAGTGCAAGGGGAGTTGATAAGGTAGTCCTCAAGCCACTTGACGTTCTTCACGTCCAAGTGGTTGGTGGGCTCGTCCAGAAGCAGAATATCGGGGGCTTCGAAGACAGCACGGCACAGGGCCAGCTTCATCTTCCAACCACCGGAAAGAGCAGTGATACCGCCAGAAATCATGGCAGGGGAGAAGCCGAACTCGCCCAGTCGCTTCTCGACTTCCTCCCTAGAAGAGTCGACGTTGGCCTCCTGAAGCTTCTTCATGGTCCAGTCAATGGTCGTCATCTCGGTGTCGGCCGAGTCCAAGTCGTGCTCAACGAAGACGGTCTTGACCTCGCTTTGCTTGGGGAAACCTTCAACTTGCTCGTTGTTGATGGCGCGCATGAGGGTCGACTTTCCGGAACCGTTGGGACCGCACAGACCATAGCGACGACCACGCTTGAGACGCAGGCTTGTCTGGTTCAGCAGGATCTTGGCACCATACGCAAGAGAGAAGGTACAGTTGCAGAGATCCTCTCCATCGTCGTCATCGTCCTCCTCGGCGGCCTCTTCGGCAACACCGGGGCAGGCGCTTTTGCGAAGGGTGTCGAGGACGCCATCGGCGTCAGCGTCGCCAACCACAACAGTGATGAAAGGCTTGACAGCGTTGGCCCACGAGATGAGCTCAACCTCCTTCTCGTCCACGAGCTGACCACCAATGGCGGAGATGTACTCGAGGACAGCCTCCAACTTGTTGGCAGTGGCCTGGTGTTTGCTGGGAATCACCTTCTTGAGGTGGCCGAGGACGGTGGCAATGTCACCGTCGTGACGAACCTCGGGAATCTTGCCATCCTTGACGTCACCGACACGGGTGAGGGTGTCAAGGGCCTGCTTGGTCTTCTCACGGGCCTCGGGGTCAGCCAGGTTGTCGTAGTTCTTCTGGAGAGCAGGCATCATCTTGGGCAAGAAGGGCGCAACGATGTTGGGGTCGTCGACGAGCTTGCACATGTTGTCGACGATGACGGCGGCCTTTCGCTTGATGGCAGTCTCACGCTCGGCCAAACCACGGTCCAGGAGGGGAACCATCAGAGCCAGGGTGGGCTCCTGCACCTCGGTAACGAAGGTGGTGGCACCCAGCAGGTGAACAGTCTCGGGGACGTTCTCAGGCTTGGCGATACACTTGATGAGCTCGGGAATGAAGCGCTCGATATCCTTGTTGACGATCAGCTCGCAGAGCTTCTCCATAGTCTTGTAGGCACGCTCCTTGACCTCCTTCTTGGTGTCCCACATGGACTCGGAGACAACGGGGATCAGCTCGGGAACGCGGTAGGAGAGCTGGGCAGGAGCGGTGCGGACGAGGGTCTCGATGCAGTCGAGGGCCGTCATCTTCTCGGGCCACTTCTGGGCTGTAAGGATGGAGTTGGTGATGTGTGGGAGAATGGCCTTGACAGCATTGGGGTTGATGGCCTCGCAGATGGCGAGGGCAGCAGCGATGGCGGCATTCTTGACACCAGTGATCTTGTCGCCAATAGCGGCCAAGACAGCGGGCAACAGAACAACCAGGTAGGGCTCGACGTTGGCCGAGACCTCGGAGTGTTGGGCAATAGCCTGAATGGCGTTGGCAGCCTTCTCACGGGCAAGGGCGTCCTTCTTGCTGCCCAGCTGCTTCTTCAGATCTTCAACGGTCCTAGCGAATTCCATGTCAGCAGTGCTCGTACCTAAAACCGAGGGGAGAAAAATGAAGCTTACTTGGTGGGGGCGGCCTGGTCCTCGATGGGGCCGTTGATGAAGGAAGCCAGAGCGTGAGAGGCATCCTTGATCTCGGCGGCGTCCTTGGAGACGGTGAGGTTCTTCATCAGGTCGTCCAGGACCTTCATGGACTGAGCGTTCTCCTTGGCCGACATGATTGCGGGGTTTTTCTTTTTCGGGTGATCTAAAAAACGTAGAGGGGGTATCGGGGGAGCCTGGTCGGTGCAGACTCTCGTCAAGAGGGCGGCCGTTTGGTCGGTCGCTCTAAAAGTCGCTCTTCGCGGTCTATGAGACTGAAAAGAGGGAAGGGAAAAAGCCACGTAGAGTCTTGCTGATGGAGTGATCAGAAGAGCCTACTCTATGCTGGCTTGCGGAAGAGTAACGGCTGAGCGGAGGACTCAGTGTTGTCTTCACGACAGGAGCGAAGGGTGAAGGAGGGGGAAAGGAAAGGAAGGGTTGTGGGAGACGGGAGGGAGGAGAGTGAGAGTGGAAGAAGAGGATCAGGATGCGAGGCGCAAGACGGGAGGGCTGGGGGCACTCTTTTATCGTGCTAGATAGCCAGGCTTTTTTTCTCCGGGGCGGCGCACTTGGTTGGAGGGGAGGGAGGAGGGACGGGCAGAAGCCAAAAAAAAATTTCAGATTTTTTTTGGTCGGCAGCAGGCGAGGGGCAACGGGCCCGACAGGCTTGACAGGGCGCTGAATCTGCGACAACACACCAGCGACGCCAGCAATGCCCCTCAAGTGGTCTGTGCTTGTGCTGTGTGGCGTGCCCCCATCCATGGAAACTCTGTCCTGTGGGTAACAGAAGGCATCTGATTGGCTGAACTCTCTAATCAGTGCGACTCGTGCTTATCGCATCTTGAGTCTTATTAACTCTCCAGACTGTTCCCAGCAGCCCGGCAAATCTGGCAATCTGGCCATCTCCAGCTGGCAGGCCACCGTAGAGGCGGCATCAAACGCAGTCCAGAGTCCAGACAGGTTGACCGTTGACAGGCCAAAGGCGGTGAAGGCCCCGTCCCGCGCCCCGGCCCACCTACTTTCTCCAGACTTTCCTGCACTCTGCGGCCTGCCATCCACTACCTAGTCCAGTTATCCATCCCTCGCCCCCAGGTCTGTCCCGAGTCTCCTTGTTTGCCTGTCTCCTAAGGTAGGTCATCTGATTAGATTCCAGACCACCAGGTCGCCGTCAAGTACAGGCACAGGCACAGACAGTACTCTGGAAGATAGTGGAGTTCCAGGGTGCATCTCGTCATCTGCAGTAATGATTCGCCACCTATTGTTCTTCGCTTCTCCCCGGGCCTCCTTCAAGCCTCCTCCCTTCCCCCCTATCGTGGCTTAACCAGGCAAGCCAGACCAACCCGATGGGGACCAGGGCTGATGATCCCCCTTAGACCAATCGTTCCTTCACCTTGCATCACTTTCTACGCGATTAGGGGTGGACGGCCCCAGATCTACACGTTGCCCAGGACCCTTCTCGACCGATTTAAACACTCTCCCTATCGGTCTTTCCCAATCCGGCATCTCCTTATATACCTTATCTGATCCAGCACTTACCTACCTGGGTAGATACCTAGGTAGATACCTGCAGGTTTTCTTATATCCATGGATGGCTGAGGCGTGATTGCAGCATTCAGCTTATGTCAGATCCGCAGTTATCGGACGGCAGTGCCTGGCAACAGAGCTCACGCAACGTCTTCCCACTACCACCAACTGAGCAACGTACCTGGTTTATCTTAGGTACCTGACATTGGGCAACATTCACTCCTATTCGCAGATTGCGGGCATGCCTCTGCCTAGTTGTGCTCAACCTCACCGGCAACGCGGTTTTTCGCGCCCGGGGGGTATCTTGGGGGGGTAATACACTCAAGCACGCCAAGGCAAGTGTTGACTATACCTTAGTGGACCAACTCTCGTTTTTTTCCTTGCCTTTATCCTGCTTTGCCGTATTCTCTTCCAATCCCACTTCCAAGTCCTTCCATTATCGTGCTTCGACAATTCTTTCTGTTGCCTCGGCTTCTTTGTCTGGGTTTGCCCATCCCGGACGCGCGATTCCGCGAACGATCTCGCCCATTGTCTTGTCGAGATGCCGAGCCAAATCTTTCACTCCTGTAAGTCATGGTCGCCATCGTCAGAGCCAGCAGGATGTTGTCCATCTTGCAGACACAAGTTGGCCACTCTGCTCGGGCCCGTCTCTCGTTCGTTATTACACACCTGTTCTTGCAATCACGACCACATCCATAGCGCCCGTTGTACCCAGCTCTTGCAAAGCCCTGGATTGATGTTGCAATGAGTAACGCTACGTCCGCGCCGGCACCTCTGCCACCTGTGCAGTCTGCCAAAAAATGGATTCAGTCCTGGTATAGGCTCAGGGACAGCAATTATAACTGGGAACCAGCGTGCACTGCTTTGGCCGAAACCTTTACCGATATCAAGGGCCATGAAGTCCCCCCACCACCGCCCAGGTCACCTGGAGCACAGGCGAGCCATGTGCGGGAAGTACAGTTGACTGCGGCGGAAATAGCAAAGATGAAAAAACCAGACGAAGGCGGGTGGGCATACGTCCGTTACATACCGGATTGGACGGACCCGGACTATGACGAAAACCTCATCAGGCGGTACAACGGCGAGGTCTACCGGAATACCGGACGCGACTCCTTTATCAACGCGCGACCTGCTTTGCGCGTCCAAGATGCCGCCAAGAATCCCACTCCGTATGCGCTCCGTTTCGGCATGCACCCCGATGAGGAGAGAGGGCGAAGCCGGATGAGTCCGACGAGCTCAGCAACCCGCCATCCCTTTGAGGACTACGAACATCAGGTCGATGCTCTCGAGGAGGACACGAGAACGGATCTAATAGACATGAGCCAGCAGATGTGGAAATCCCTTGGGAGACCAGAGATGGATAGAGGCAAGCCAATTGCTACCAGTATTCTAGAAGCATACCTCAACAGGTCGAAACGGGTCGGCAATGTGCAGCTCTTCGACCGTTTGAGGGACGAGCTGGCCAAACCAGGTGCGAATCTCGAGCTCTTTCGGGACCAACTGGAGGAACCGGTGCTAGAGGCACATAAAAATTATTTTTTTAGGCTCTCTCGAGATCAGATGTACCAGAGGCTGGTATTCAACAATCTGACAATGGATGAGATGAATAAATGGAATATTTTCACCATGGCTGATGACGGCTTCAAGTGCGACCTACCTCTGCAGATCCACGAGTAAGTTTGGCAACAACACTCCATCCCCGACTTCTGCGCAGCGCTTGCTTACAACTGTCCCTAGATTGTTCGAAAGAAACAGATGGAACGGCAGCGAGAACCGAGGTAGAGTAATGTATAAACCGCGGTGGTGCTACAACCTGAGCGGTGTCCGGGAGGAGTACAACGTCGTGAGTCTTCCAACGAGCTCCTAAGCCGTCACAGGAGGGACAAATTGCTGATGCGCACAAGCAAACGAACGATCAGCTTTGGGAGGCCTTGCAGCCAGCCCTGAGATTACTGACAACCCTTATCAACTGTGACCACCCATTTCTTGGCGCCCTCCTGAACATGAACACTCGACAGAAGATAGACCCCAGCCTTGACCCTCGGCCCGAGCCCAAGAGGAGCCCGCTGGTCAAGTTTGTACCCGAACGTGCCATAGGCACCGGCGAGACTTGGGCACCGCTAGAGGAACTACGAAGGCTTGGATACGACTGGAAAGCAGAGACGCTGCGCGTCCTCCGGGAACGCCTGACGCTAGATATTAATTCCGTGTTCGTTAGCCCGACAGAGGACCCCTCGGCTCCCAATGGCGTAGATATCATACCTGACGGTGCCTACGGCGTCACGAGTAGTTTGCTCGCCGGGCCCGATACCAAGATCAACATCCAGATCGGGGCCGAGATGATCTGGCCTCTCCTGTGTCCTGAATTCAGCCAGAGCGAGAAGATGGCCACCTCATTCGCCATAGCGACGACACTTTTGCATGAGTTTGCGGTAAGCAGCCTCCACTCCGTCCTCCCTGGTAGCCTTTGAAAAGGGGTCTGACGTCGGACTTGGGCCACAGCACGCCATCCACAAAGCGCAACAAATCCTCGTACACGTAGATGAGGGGCGCCCCTTTGATGACGGTTCCGAATTAGGGGCACCACTCATAGACGCGTATTTGATAGAACTGGCAGGGGAATTTATGTTTGATGTTGCCCCCTTATATGAACCGTTCTGGCGGGACGACTACATGCAGGAGCTTGGCTTCGCGTTTGAGAAGGAGATGTTCGGCATGAACTTTAACACCCTCTTCATGACGGATTCCGACCACATCAAATACATGCCTTTGGCAATAACCAGCAAAAGATGGCCGTGGTCGAACTCGGAAGTCAGCGTCGACGAAAGACTGAAAGGCGCGGTGCTTCTTAAGGACCTTTACGAGCGCCCCGTGCCTTTGGATTTCATGGCCAGGCTCTTCACCGACGACTTCTGGCAGCACGACTTCCAAAAGTACGGGCATGCTGCTATAAAGGAATACCCCAGTACTATGATGATACCCAAGACGGGCTTTACTTTGGGGCTCAATACGGATAGTGGCAAGAAGCTGTACGGGGAAGAAGAATGGGGGTTCCTGCGGACCGTCCCGGCCCTTCTCAGGGAGACACGCCACTCCATACTGTCATTGTGGCTGACGGCGCTGCACAATGACTCAGTACGGGCCACGTCGCTGCTAAGCTCGTGGACTCGAACCGTCAGTCACTCATGGTATGTAGGAAGCCAGCAGGCGGCGAAGGTGGACCGATTCCTGGACGACACGGTGCAAAGCTTCCAAGACTGTCGGACAGTCAACCAGTACTGGAACAACACGCCCGAGAACCAGCAATGGATCTACAACGGGCTCGTCGAGCAAGGCATGGTGGAAGAATCCTTCGACGACTGGTTGGGCGGAGTCCATAGAACGTGGCAGGAGAGCTTTCGCGACGGCGGCTTGCTCATGCGGTACCTGCGGCAGGTGAACGAGAACATACTCGCGGAGCTAGAGATGGTGGAGAACATCGTGTTCGCCTTCCTGGGAGAGAACAAGCCGACGCGCGCCTTCCTGAGCGGCGCCTCCAGCCCGCTGCAGGTGGTGCGCGGCCGCATCGTGCTCATGTTCACGCAGTGCAGCCTGCTGGTGGACGCGTGCCACGCCGTGGCCGCGATGCCCTCGCTGGCCGGGATCCAGGCCGCGTGGGCCTACTGGACGCAGCGGATGACGACGAGCCAGACGCGGTACCGGGTCCTGGGCCAGCTGCTGGACGACGCCGCCAACATCGACCCCAACGCCGTGAGCTGGAAGGCCAAGTTCCAGACCGTCTTGTCCGCCAACTGGTACCGCCAGTCCGCCCGCCTCGAGGTCCTGGCCATGCCCGAGTACCACCGCCTGGACCCGCGCGTGCGCGCCGTCGTCGACGACTGGTTCGACATGCTCCGCCGGCACGCGGCCGGGTTCGGGCCGGCCGGCGTCGGCACCGGCGCCGCCCTCGAGGAGCCCGAGCTCGACGCCACCATGGCCAACCTCAGCACCCAGTTCGCCCAGCAGGCCCAGAAGATGCGAGACACCCCGCGCGGCATCTTCGACTTCGCCGGCACCGCCGGCCAGCGGCCCGCGCAAGGCGACCTGGTCGACGTGACCACACCCCGACCGTCCACTTCCACGTCCACGCCCGCGCCCGCGCCCGCGGCCCCACCGATCCCGCCGCCGCCGCCGCCCACGCCGCATGGCATCCAGTTCGGGAAGGCGTCGCGGCGGGGGCCGTCGCCGAAGAAGGGCGCCGCGGCGGGGGCGAAGGCCAGCACCGGCGCCGGGGTGTCGAAGAGCAAGAAGAAGGAGGAGAGCCGGGCGGCCAAGCTGTTCCGGCAGTACGTGGAGGACGCGCAGGGGTTCCGGCAGGTGGCGAGCAAGGCGCTGTACCCGGGCTCGGTGTCGCACCTGAGCGGCGCGGCCGAGGCGGTCAACACGCTGATCCCCGCGGGGCAGCGGCACCTGGCGCTGCCGAACGAGTGGCCGGCGCCGCCGGCGCCGTGGTCACCGACGCGCCGCCTGTTCTCTGGGGTCCCCGCCGCCGATCCCGCCGCCCCGCGCCCCGTGGCCCACGACCCCGTCGGCGGCTTCGGCAGCGGCCCCCTGCCGCCCGCCGCCCGCCAGCCCGCCGGCCGCGTTGCCCCCTTCGCTGCGCCCGGCGCTGACCGCACCGTCCTCTCCACCGACCTGCACTACCACGCCCAGGCCCGCCTCGAGGCCCTCGGCCACGACCACCTCACCCGCCAGGCCGCCGCCCGCGAGCGCGGCGAGCTCTACCCGACGGCCTTCCAGGGCGGGGAGGCCTGGCGCGATCCGCGGCCGCCGGTTCCTGATGACGAGGACGACGACAATAACGGGATTTCATGAGGCCCCGCCAGCCAGGGGGGTTGCGGACTTTAGACAGGGAGGGGAGACCGAAGCTGAGCATGAGGGAGGGAGAAGGGAAAAGAGGGGTTGGGGCTGTGTGGTGGACCGTGTCTCTATTGGTATTCCTTATCAGCAGTATCGTCTCCTTTTTGTATGTATTTGTTGTCGCGGCTTCTTCTCCCTCGTAAGAGTTTTCGGATTGTGTAATTATAAATCATAGCAGAGCCTTTATTCATATAATCTGGACCCCACAAGCCCACAAGCCTGACGGGCTGGAGTCATGTCACATACAGTCAAGCTCACAATCGCAGTATCACGGCATAGCAAACTCGGTCCGAGGAAATGTGCTTTAATTGTATCGCTTTGATAATTTCAATAACACGAGTTAAGTCGGACTGGTGCCGAACCGCTGGGTATCTATCTATCGAAAGCACAATATTGCTTAAAAAAACCGATGTCGCCATGTTATCTACTGCCGTTGCGCATCCGCGAAAGCTCGTTGGCTATTTCCCACTCCTGATTCAGCTGATCGGACGGACTAGGCGTCGGGTCCTCTCTGGGCTTGAGTGGAGGGCCGTGTGCTTTCGAACACATCGGCTGGTAAGGTACGAAAGGGTCGCTATAGACCAGCGGACGGTTCATGTGTTGAAGTGCGAACGAATATGGTCCAGGGGCTGGGCGCATCTCGGTCAGCGGGCTCTTCGGCGAGACGACCGGGGTTGGTTCCAGCGGCTCGATTCTTGCGGGCTGGAAGCGCTGCCAATCCGAGTGGATAGGCGGTAGTATGGGGCCGAGAGGCGGGAAGACGGCATGGCTGGCCGAGACAGGGGCGTTGCTCGTGCTTTGTGATATACTGCTCTCCTGCAGCCCACCGGAAGCGGGCACTGGGAGCGCTGGCCTTGATTGCGTTGCAGGTCCCGCTGTTGGACGTCCTACTTCCACCCCATCGATCACTTTCCTCTTCCGCTGTCGCGGATTCGACTTCACTGCCGCGGTAATAGAGCTCATGGGCTGCTGGGCAGCTGGTGGCGGTTGCGCTGATGGCTTAGGCGGCCCATTGCCCTCGGCTGCAGGTTGTCGGATTGGAGCTGGTGGCTTTGCCTTCTGACTAGACTCCTTGGCCGTCTTGCGAGACTGAGACTGACCTTTGCCAGCCCGTTTTTCCAAGAAGCTCGCCTTGATGGCAGGCCTCGACTTCCGTTCCGCCAATACATTATTCCCAAGAGTAGCAGGTGCTGATTTCCTGGGTTTCTTTGGCGCTTTCTTCGGCTGGGGCGCAACCTGAGACTCGGGCACGAGGTCGGGCGCGGGCTTGGGTCCAGGCATGGCTTCTGCCGTTGGTGCGGACTTCAGAGCTTCCGCCCCGACAGCACGTGGCGGCGTTGCTGTCTTCGCCGGTTCAGACGGCGGTGTCGGGGGAATATAACCAAGATTGTCAAATGGACGGTTTCCGATCTTGGCAAGGGTTTGAAATATCTCCCACACCACGTAGGCGCCGCAAAAGTAATCGTTCCTCATAGCGGAGGGGTTCTTAGGCGGTGGCCGTATCTTGCTGACTTCTATTGTGTGTCGTCTTTTCTCGCCGAGAATTTCACGCTTCTTGAGCGTCTCTTCCTTCTTTGCCGCCAACGCGTCGCGTTTCTGCTTTTCCAGCTCCTGCAACTCTCCGGCGGAGAGCCAGAGGTGCGGTTTGCGGGTTTTGACATCCTCGACCCAGGTGTCACAGTCCCATTCGATCCAGTAGTCGAGAACATCTCCCCAGGCACTCTCAGATGGCTTGGTGAAATTGACGAAGATGACTTTGCCGCCTCTGGTGTGTACCGCCTTGGCAAACTCTTTCACCATTTTCTTGAGCCCATACACCCTCAGGCTGGTACCGAGGACAAGCAGCAGATCGGGCCCGGATTTGACGTCGTGCTCTACGATGGGCGAGATGAGGTCCAGCTGGGGGTGTTCCTCACCATAGAGCACAATATCGGGCCGCAGTTTGCCAACCCCGAGCGCCCTTTTGCCCTTCTCTTGACGAGCGGCCGTTGCCCCAGCACAGTGGGGACATTCTGGTTGCTCTCCCATCAAGGTACAGGACACGCGACCCTCCTGGTCCCAATCGCATAGTTCGCCGCACTTGAAGCACCGAAGAGCGTGCAAAGAGCCATGAAGAAAGACACATTCCACCCCCTTGTCGGGAGTCGTGATCGGACGAGGTTTGGACTTTGCCGCGTCTCCAGGCTCTTGGGTGGGTGCAGGAGAGTCGGTGACCCCCGAATCGTCTTCTCCCTTGGCTGGTTCGGAACCAGCTTTTGCATCCTTGTCCTGGTCCGGCAGCAAGGACTGTTTCAATGGCTTCTTCCTCTTGTTGCCCACGCCGTGCCGCAGATCTGTCGAGAGACCAATCTTTTTCTCAATCTCGTCAATGTTCTGGGTGTATACCCTCGCAAGCTTCCCTGCATCCTTCATCTGCGCGATGAAGCGGTGTGTAGTGGTTGGTTCGACTTCCTTGACCCGCTGCCTCAACGAAGTGGCGAATCGGTAGAATACGGAGGTCTTCAGCGGGTCGGCCCATATGTCGCGGTCGAAAAGATCGCGGCCTTTCATGTTGCGAAGATTGGAGTTGCAGGGCTGGGAGGGGAACTGGTCAATGGACTGGGCCGTAGACTCCGAGTCAGAAGTAGCAGAGCAGTCGGCACTTTCCTGAGAACTGCTGTCGGTGGTAGTATTGGCGTTATCGTACGGATCGAAGAGGACAGGCGGGGGCGAAGAGAGCGGGGAGGAGCTGAACATCGGCCCCGACTTGGTCTTTGTCGGCGTGCTTGTCTGGGTCTGGGTATGACCAGGCGTTGGCGCGAGACGGGGCACGGCATTTTCCGTCTGGGTTGAGGTCTCAGATGAAGGCTCGTTGGAGAAGACGGAAGGCTGGCTCTCAGAAGACTCGGTCGAGTGGTCTGGAAGGCTCACGGGCGGTGACGAGTGGGCCGAGGCGGCTTGCGACCTAGTCAGACGGCGGGCAGGGACTGAGGGGGCGGCGGCGGCGGAAGCATCTGCCGGGGCTGGCTTTACAGCCTCATTGCCGAGGTCGCGTGTATCCGGAAGCGGTTTCGAATCATCGCCAGATTCGGATGGAGAAATTCTCCTCTTCTTGGCGGGGCGAGGGCTGATATCAAATTCAGCCGGGCTAGGGTCGACATTGGGTTCTTTCCGGGCTGTGGCCTCGGCGCGGTCGAACTGCTCTTGGATAAGCGAGTAGAGGCCATTCTCGGATCGGAAGTCCTGGCTCGGTTAGCGATTGGGTAAGTATCCAAGGAGAAAAGAGGGAAGGAGAGGCGGACTGGGATGCCAGAATTGGTGCTGATACCGGCACCAGTGATAATGACCATCTTCCTGGCCTTGGCTAGGGTGTCTGCAATCTCCTGCAGGAGGGCGGCGGAGGAGGGCGTGACGTGAGAGACGGGCATTTTGACGGGATAAAGAAGCTGGTGGGTGAGGTTGGTATCGCGGAGGCAGAGCGCGAGAAAGTGGTGGGATCAAGTGCTCATTTCGTGGACATGGACGAGTCGGAGGAGTGAGCGGAGCGGAGCGCAGGGCAAGACGCGTCGGACGGGAGCGGTTGAGTGCTCAATCAATTAGGTACCTAGGTAGTCGTCGGTCGGTAGTCTTCAATTCCGAGGGAGGAAGGCGGTGCGCGCCCAGGCAGACGATTCGGGTGTAGTTTGCAGCTCGACGGCGGATGGGATCTCGCGAGCGGGTGGGCGTGAGATCAGCGCACGCATCACGCGTTGTTGTTCTCAATGGGCGGAGCACCTGTCGATGGAGGGCATGGGGAATGGGAGGAAGGCGATTCGAGGCCAGAGAGCGGCGGTTCGCGTCGGGAAGCTCGAGGCTGATCGATTTTGTGTCAGAATCCAAGTTCCGGGGTCGAGGGTCGGCAACAATAGGCCATTGTAGTGCTGGTTGGTGGCTTTGGTCGGTAAGTTCAAGGTGAGGCGGTCGGCGGATGTTGATGGTGGGTACAGGTGGTGAACGGTGGGTGGACGATCATGGTACCCCAGGTCGGGTGCCGGACAGGTGGTTCGGCAATGCACACCTACCTTTGTGATGGCCGACTCCTCAATTGCCCAAGTAATAGGCACGATAATGCAGTAGTACCTAGGTAAGTAGTTTGTCGAATCAAATCATTTATGCTAGAGAAACTCTCCAGGTACTGGTAATCAATCAAGTGGCCGTCGAATATCCGATCTGCTTTTGGACACAAGGTTAGGAGGTACTTTACCTAAAGTTGCTTCTAAGGGCACTGGCGTTGACGGCTGATGGTGCGCGAATCCCGTCGCACTTCCGCAGAGCTTGTGTGGGGCCGTGAACCGTAAACACACGGCGCGGATCAGGTACGGGTACGGGGGACCTATGACCCGCGATTAGATAAGGTGGACACGACCACACTGCCTGGATTGTCTTCTAACCTACTTACTCAATACTTTATTATACACATAGAACTTTCGAGCTTTGTACCTCTTCATACCTATCTATCATGGATCCGCCTCCCTGTGTTCCATAACCCCTGTCTGATGGTTGTAAGCCATCCACTGCCGGTCCCCTTCGTACACTGGCGACTGGAGCGGCCAGGTTTCGCACCACTGATCCCGCCCCGTAAGCCGCTCCCGCTGCGCCGACACCGAGTTCAAAGTTAACTCCAGCTGCTGAATCCACAAGCTCGGCAGTGGCATCCCAGACCGAGTCACCCTCTCCAGAATTCCCCGCGCCTGCTTCAGAAATTCCTGGTGAAAATCAATATTCGGGCTTGAAGAAGCCAGCCCTACCTGTATGGGTGTGGTAGTCTGATCCGCGATCCAACTTTCCTCTACCCCCATGTCCAGATTTGAAGCCTCTTTCATGAGGTACTAATGTCTATACTTAGTATTTGTCTCTTTGGAGGTAGAGAGTACTAACCTCCACGCGCGAGCCCCCCCATCTTGCTGAAGCACTGGGCCTAGCCACCTGGCTAATCGAGGAAACTATCGCCATCTGGGTGCTCTCCTGCACCGGGATCGCCGCCGCCATCAGCAGCCCGATGATGACGAGTAGCCACGAGTAGTCCTCCCGGTTCTGCCGGTTGGGTAGCAGGGCCCAGTATGCGTCGCCCGACACGTCCCGGGGGATTATCCGTCGGAGCAGGTTGGACGCCCAGGCGCACTGCCGTACCTTACCCTGCGCGAAGGCCCGTCGGTACCACCGCATGAAACCCCGCATCTCGGTCAAGCCCCATGCCGACCGAGTCCATCTCTCCGCCGCCGTCAGGTACCTCTGACGATACGGGTCCATCTGCGCCGTCTTCTCTTCCCATGCCGCCACGTTCGCTTGCTCCTCCAACGTTCCCGCCTTGCATAGCCCCAGATTCCCCTCGTTCACCACGAGGCCGTCTGTGCCGTGCTTCATACGATCCTCCCGGCGCAGGGCACTGCCTATAAACGGGTTGTTGGGTCGGAGTCTCTGCAGATCTCGCCCGTCCGGCGCCTGAGCCCAGACCAAATTCCAGAATTCGGTCGACAACAACCGCGAAGCCCAAGTCGCAAATGGGTGAATAAGGGTTGTATGGTAATTTTCCTTCATTTGCAACGAGTGATAAATCTTGGGCTGTCCGTTGCTCGGCGCGTCAAAGCTTGGCCACTCGGAGAATACTTGGGTGAGCGGGGCTTTAAATGTCGGCACGGGCATCATCCGGCCTCCCCACACCGAATTCGTGAAGCTATCGCCCACCTCTGATACGGCCTCGAAGTTGTAGAACTGGGAAGGCCCATATCAGCACGCAGCACGAATGGGCAAGCCGGGAACTCGCTGCACTTACCGGCTCCGCCAAACCACCGAACGGACTGTTAGGGGCCGGGGCTGGGAAATTCGCGTAGACGACTTCCCCTCTCTGGAACTTTATAACCTCGCGCGTTACTTGGGTTTCGAAGAGATATCTAAGCTGCATATTGTGGTATCTGCTCACGACGAGCCCGTGCTGTTCCCTCATCAGTTCTCCCTAGTCAATCCCAGCAGTTAAGGGGGACTGGCTCACCATGAGTTCATGAAGAAACTACCCTCACGTAGGGGCCCGTCAGCTTTGTAGCGGTTGGCGAGGAGGACGACTTACCAAGTTGGCCAGCCAAACCGTCGTTCGGCACCTCTCCGCCATCGTCAGGTCGTCGCGCATTAAAGTCTCCCAATAGTCGGCGTTCATCTTCGTCATCACGAAAACATCCAGCCTGCTGGCACCCCCAGCTTTGGCACCCCCAGGATTACCGTCGTAGTCGAGGTCCGTGACCGGGCCCGCCCACAGATCCGTTCGGCCACCCCAGATAGGCTCTTCGCCGTTGACATCGGTGCCGCCTTTCGCGAAGGACCAAAACACAGGCCTCCCGAGTTGGTCTAGCTTTTCTGTGAGTTCCGCCTCGGTATACTTGAACCTTTCCGGAAACTCGATCTCTCTGCCTTTCTCTTGACATATTCTTGCCTCCGTTTCTAAAGGCAACAGCACGTGCGCGTCTGGGTCAGGGCAGTTTTCGGGTGATGTCCAGTTCTTCCATAGGTCCATTCTTCCACAGATGATGGCTACGATCCTGGCAACGTCAATGATGAGCTGAAGTCTACCGGTATTTGCTTCCACCTTTCTCTGCTCGCTTACCAAGGATGTCTTTCGCGGATCAGCAACCGGAGGATTCGGTTGGCCAACTCGATGCTGACGGATATGTTCTCCCAGACGATGGGATTATCCACGCTCCAGTTTCCCGAAATCCTAGGATCGTATCCATCGTCCAAGTCGTACCAGTGGCTCTTCTTAAAGCAAGTAAACCACGAATTCTCGTCCACTTGGATTCGGTCCGGACTGTGTAGCCAAAAGTGGGCGTATTCCGTTTTTCGGTCCGCGTCTTCTGTCAAATGGCCTCCCGACATCATTCTCTCGCCGTCCCGAAAGGTGACAAATCGGTTGAGTGCTCCGCACTGCCACGTTCTTATTCCGTAGAGTTTAAGCATCTGCCATGACTCCAAGAACATCAACTTGTCCAGTTCGTCATCGTCTTGGATTTCGACGTCCTTAGGCATCCACCAGGCCAACTCCTCGTCGGGACCCGCGGGGAGCTGCCATTCCGGAAGCGTACCGTAGTACTTCTCGTGCGGTGGTTCGGGGCGTAAGGGTCGAAAACCGGAGTGGTCATGCGTTATTCCTCGCAGCAGCCCCTCGGGGCCGTGGATGCCATAACGTACCGCGTAGGGGGAACGGGGCAGCTCGGGCGGCCCCTGGTGCGGTGGACCAGACATTACGGTATGCGGTCTTTAGAAGTCCGAGCCTCGGATCGCGTCTTTCTCGCCCTTTGCTCTGTTTCCTAATGCCAGTGCAGGTTTCTACGGCAAAGACTTTCGGTAGGCGATGGGAGCATAGCGTACCGGAACCCTTGTTCTGATAGGGAAATGGGATTGTTACCACGGTCTTGCTGGCTTTGTGCACAAGGATTGATTCGCCCCGAGCAGAAGGCACGCTGAAAGCGTTTGTGTCAAGAGCGTCGCAATGCGTCTTTGTCGGGCCCCATGGTCACTAAACGGTTTGGGAACACAAGGGTCTTTTTTCCTCTTCTCTTTCTCGCCGCTAGACTGCGGCACACCCGGACCGCAATTGGGTCCCAACCAGGGGAGATTCTCACATCGCGTATAGCTTCTGTAACTTGGGTGGTCGACTCGTGTATGGTGATGGGTCGCGGAGGCGCAGATCACGAGGAGATGGAGTGCAAGACAGAGCGCTATGTCGACCCCGAGGAATCCCAAGACACCTCATACTTTCGAGTATGAGCCTAGACCAGTGACACTGCAGTACAGAAGTCAGCCAGTGTTGCTGACGAGCGCAAATGAGCGTGCTAAGCAACCAGACCGAGCAGGATTGTGAAGCGCAATGGCAAACAGCCATTGTGGAGAGAAAAACCCAGGGGTAAGAACCAAAACATACCAGTCGGATCCAGGAAGACTCGCCCGCCCAGGTTCAGACTCCGTGTCATCCGCAAGGACACAGGCTTCACCCCCCCCCGTGACACATCCTCGAGTCCTTCCCTCTCCGTCGCAGAGTAGAGCACGACCACCCGGCACTACTGACCCTTGCCACCAGCGTCGCCACCACCGGATTATTACCCAGGGCACTCTTCTCATGTCCTCCCACCCTAACCACGTACTCCGCGCCCACGGCACTCAAATCTCGAGACGGATAGCCGCTTTCGTTGAAAAGCCCTTTGTGTGCATCTCCTATCCGCTCCACGTACCCTTTGTTGCCAGTCCGGCCGTTGCTGCAACTGCCACCCTCGCGCCTCTCTTTGTTGGCGGCGGCGCACGTACGGACTGCTCGCCGGGAACCCCGGCAGGAATCCCTTGCGTCGTTGCCGCGACACACGCCTTGCGCGCACAGACGGCTCGCCGTTGTCGTCGTCGTCGTCGTCTTCGTCGAGGGATAGAGCACATAAACTGGCCCTGGCAGCATACCGGCCTGGAATATTTGCATGTATTGGAATATACGTGCAGCTTGGGAGTTTATAGAAGCACAGAGCAGTGGCATGATAATCACTTGATTGAGTGGGTGCGTTGTCCGGAGCACCACCACTGGATTTTCATTCATCTATTCTGGCAATCTACAGTCTTTTCCTAAATAGCATCAAGACCTCCTCACTGGGAGGTATTCCAATCACGCACTCTCCATGGTCATAGCAACCATAGCCTTGAAACCCTTCCTCCTCAGGGCCTCGAATGCCTCCGAGCTTGTTCTGGCCGGGCCGACCGGGATCTCCTCGTCACCATTCACCAGACCGGCCCATGCTTCCCTCATGAACTCATCGAGGGTCAGCCCGAAGTCCGTATTCCCCTTGGCCCGCAAGTCGTCTTGGAGCTCATGCAGCTCTGTTTTCACCGCTGGCGGGATGATCTCGATGACCCTGATGTGGTTGCTCTGCTCATCATGGCCGAGCTGAGCGCGGATAGACCACATCAGGGAGTGCAAGGCGGCCTTGGTGGCGCTGTAGTTGGCGCACCGCGGCATCGGGACCAGGCCGAGGCCCGACGAGACGGCCACGAGTGCTGCCGGCTTCTGACCATGCAGGCTCTGGAGATGCGGGAGGAAGTACTTGATCATCGTGATATAAGACGTGTAGTTCGTCGTGAACTCGGCGTGGACGGTCTTCAGGTCGATGGCCTCCGGTTTGGCAAAGTTCAACGGACGCTGAAGCCCGGAGTTCAGGACGACGCAGTCCAGGGACGGGTATGTCTTGACGAGGCTGAAAGCCATCAGTGTCTTCATCTTGCGAACTGTACCGGTAGCTTCTACTCACCTTTCCGACCATGCTCGGATGCCGTCCAGGTCGGTGATGTCGAACTGGGAGGCTGCCGCTTTCCCCGGTCCATGCTTGGCCACGAAGTCATCGAGCCTCTCCTTGCGGCGCCCGACAGCGATGACAAACACCCCGTTGGCAATCATGCGCTCGGCCAGAGCTAAGCCGATGCCAGCTGTGCAGCCGACCATCAGGACTGTCTTGTAAGGGAAAGCCATGCTGAAGCTGGTTCGCAGAACAGGAGCAGGATGTCTGATACTGTCGACCCATGCCAATAACAAGCCGCCGTAGTCAGGCCTTTGCGTCTCTTATAGATGGGCTTCTTCGACAACATGAAGCGACTACATACTTGATAAGGAAACCGGCTATAACGTACAGGTTGCGCGAAAACGACCCGAGCATGTCCCAGAGTGTGTCACCTCGCTCTCGTGAGAGACTTAAGTCCGCGAGTGCATGGCTTTACGGGCAGTGGTGCACGGTGAGACGGGTCATGGCTTCGCGCTTGGTGCCACCTGCCAGAGACAGCGACCGCGCCATCGGCAGTATGCGGACTTTACAGGTGCGCTTTCAGCGAAGCATGAGGTTGTTTTGGTCTAGCCCGGCTTTGTCGGCTTTTGCTTCTCGGTCATGGGAAAGAATCAACCAATTCAATCGAGGGTTATCTGAAGTTGGGGATGTTTGGACTAGAATCTGCTTGTCTTTACGTCCATCCAGAAGGGTCGCTGTGGTGGCTGGAGTCCGCCCTGGGCCCCTTCTAGGTTACTTACCTACCTAGGTAGGTAGCTTCAGGGCACCTAAGTACTTACTTAGTGCACGCGATCCTCTACAGTAGTACAGCCTCCGTCGTATCGGCGCCACTCGGCAATAACATACCCGAATATACTGACACGACCAAGTTACTTTTTTATCTATACGCAAGCAAGGTGCCAGTAGGTTCAATTTCTGGAGTTGAGCTTGAATAGCCGTCCAGGTCATGTATGTGCACCGAGATGGGACGCGAATAGTCCACTGCTGATTGAGGCTTGACGATCCGGGGGACAGCACTTCAACCTCCGTAAACATAAACATGAATCATCTCTTCCTAATATCGTATCCTAGTGGAATAAATTCATCCGGTAGCCTTGTACATTGTAAACCTTCGAAGCGCTCTACGACACAGCTCCTGATATGCCATGTATAGCTAACCCCAACGACGCCGTTTGATGTCATCTGCGATCTTTTCTGCCAGCATGTCTATCACGATGTTAGAGCACGGCATTCAGTCTGGATAGTACTGCGGGTAAGGAACTCACATATCGTGGCTTGCGGAACACACGGAGGCAGGAATGGGAAGATCGAGGCGTCAACGACCCTCACTTTGAAGCTATTGGTAAGTTGCCTTGAAGCAAGCACATATGGCCCTAAAGGAAGCTGGTTACTCACGGTTCTGAACGCCGTAAACCCTGCCCTGGGTGTCTACCACGGCATACGTATCATGCGGCTTGCCCATCTTGCAGGTCGAAGACGCGTGGAACATGGTGTTGAAGCTGCCCTTGATCTGAGCGAGGATCTCCTCGTCGGTCCGAACGGCATTGCCGGGATAATATTCGTCACCGATGAGGACCTCTTTTAGCGCAGGCGAGGCGAAGAACTGTCGGATACGCTTGAAGGCCGCTATCACGATGTCGATGTCCTGTTGCTCGGTGAGCCAGTTCGGGTTGATCAAGGGTTGGTCCCGCATGCTGCGTGAGGAGATGCGGACGTTACCCCTCGAAGCCGGAGCCAGAAGCGTCGTCAGGATAGAAGCAATCATGCCATCTCTGACCGGGGACGGCGGGCCTGCGACCTCCTCGTTCCCTACGTATGCCGGGGCTGCCAGGAATTGAACTTCTGGCCAGTCCTTTGGGTATTGAGACAGAGCTGCAGCTTGATGTTAGAAGAAGCATACAACATCAGCGGAGGATTAAATGATGGTAGAGAACCGACCCTTCTTCGTGGACCAGGCAAAGGCTTGTCGCAGGTCCCCGGGCAGTTTCTCGAACCCGAAGAAGTCCCCTCCAGTGCTTGCCAATGGCCCAGTCATATCGGCGTTAAATAAGTCTCGCGCTTCTTCCATGTATGTTGTATTTTCAAGCGCCGTAAACGTCTCGAGATTCACGCGGTGTGCAATGGCAAACAAGACGTGATCGTTCATGCCGTGGCCCACGCCAGCTCGGTTCGCTATGACCGGGATCCCCAGCGGCTTCAGGATCTCGGCTGGGCCAACGCCTGATACCTGCAGTAGCTGCGGCGATTGGAACGTCCCAGCAGACACGATGACCTCACGTCGAGCTCTGACCGTGTAAGGTCGGTGACTGTTACCCGTAGTCACTTCGACGCCCGTAGCGACCTTCCTGCGATTGAACACGAGACGCTCGGCGAGGGTGAGGTCATACACGGCCAGGTTGTGACGGGCACGAACCGGGCGTAGGTATGCCGTTTCCGAGGACTCGCGAACGCCGATGGTACCGCTAATGGTGACCGGCATCCACGAAGAGCCGAACAAGCTGCCATCCAGGAACGTGTTCGTGGGGTGGAGGCCCTCGGCGTCCATCGCCTTGGCCACCCACGTCGCCCAGCTCTGGGTGTAGCGGCTGAAGGTGACATCCAATGGCCCGCCCTCACCGGGATGTATTCCTTGCAGGTCGACACTGGCGTTCGCGAACCTGGCGTCGGAGGGTGGGAAGAAGTTCATGCTCTTCTGGTAGTAATGCTTGACAGCCTCATAATGGAATGAGTGGTCTCCCACCTCCTGGGTCCACCGCTCGAGTGCCCCTTTCGGCGCATATGCGTAGTTCATGAAGTTGTTGGTAGAAGAACCGCCAAGCTGCCAGTGGTCAGTCACACGCCGCTTCATCTGATACTGTGACTAACCGCTTTACCCCGAGAGTAATGCACGATCTGATTGTTGATACCCTATCACACTTGGTTAGCGGGAAGAATCATGAGTTGAAGAGCCGAGTTTCCTTGCTTACAGCCTGAGGAGTTGTATGGAAACCCCACTCGACACTAGAATTGGTCTGATTGAAGGCTTTCCCAGAGTAAACAGCGTCATAGCCGGGCACTTTGGTTTGATTCCCAGTCAGATTTTCGGCCCAAGTTCCCGCTTCGATGATGGCAACTGTGACTTTGGGGTCTTCAGACAGCCGCGCAGCTATAGTCAGCCCAGCGGTTCCGCCACCAACCACGACATAGTCATAGGTATGGTTGTGGTTCCGATTGTGATGGTAGGGATACTTTGGGTCGGATTCCGGGTGATGAGGATGATGTGTTGGAATCGGAAAGGGGGGATTTGGATGAGGCGACGTTGAATGCTGGGGACCTAAATGATGGTGGTGCAGGGGGAAGGAGTCGCTGCTACCCTGATTAGGAACCACAGCAGACACTGCACTGCGACAGGCTAATACGAAGGCAAGAAGACCGAGGGTTCCCGTGTAGAGCATGGTAGAACGAGAGAATAGGTCTGATCCGTGGGGAGAATGATGACCTGGTAGGTCGGCAACAGCCTCTTGGACTTTCGAGAGCTTCCTGGTCAATGGAAGCCAGCCACTTCTCATTCAAAGACTTCCACCTTCATATCGACTATTGCGTCCGTTCTTTAAGTAAAGTACTTGAGAATCCAGGCTATCCAGCAGCCAGCCCAACCTTCTCCATGCGCATTATCCTGATGCTTTTTGGAGATTGGATGTCTAAGTGGAAGCGAGATGTCTGACCGGCTGTATCAGAGTTGAGTTCCTCTTACATACAAGGAAGCTCAAAAGACAGCGATGTTCCAACATCATCATGAGACGTTACGTTCCTGGGGGCTTGCATTGGGATGTCTTCGGAGTCCTTATACCAGTTTGTCGTTAGATCGGACTTTTGATAACCTTCCCTCTGGTTAGCCCAACACGTATTTGGCATCGCCTTCTGCCAGTCATCCTTGAGCCATTTTCGGAAGGTTCATTCTCTTGTGACTTACCGTCTATGACTGCTCGAGACTTCCAGGTTAATCGGGATGCTAGTGATAATACTTTCAAACACGCATGAAATGTATCAGGTCGGCCATGTGGTTGGAATTGGCAGCAGGTAGGTAAGATATGAAAAGGAGGGCAGTGACACTCGGATAGCCATGCTGAACCCATATCCCTTGCCAGCTTAGCGGCGGAAGAGGAGAGGAGTACGGTCAGCCCCCGGCGATCTATCGTCAGCACGCCCGGGCGTCCTTCACGGTCGCAAGTGTTTGACCGCCACTGCGAACGTACGAGCTGGTGGTAAGATATCACCAATTTGGTTCGTGTCAGTGCGACCCGGCTAGCAAAAGTCACCCACTCCTACTTCCCCCCGGCATGGCTGGACTCAACACGTAACTGCCCGTACATTGCGCCTAGCCATTCACGAACGTTCTTCCCCGGGATCATATGGCACGAGAGAAACAGCTGAGAGCTGCTTGTAGTCACAAAGACGTACATCAAAGCCCGACAATGACACCCGCAGATACCTTGACGTGGTATAGCATGTCTCAGGCACGGCGATGCCGGGCAGTCCAGGCCCTCTGATCCGACCACCAACACGATCGGATGCTGCGAACACTCTGGTGTATCGTTACGTTACGCAGTTCGAGACCGGTTCGAAGACAGTATATAAGCATTAGCGAGAAGATGAAGGCTCGAACTTGTCTGGGACACGACTGACAAGTCACTTACCAAACTGTCGCATACCCGTCGCAAGCGTCAAGATGAGAACCATGCCAAAGGGCAAGCTGGGCCTCGGTGCCATCGTCATCCTCCTCGCTGCCCATGCGACCGCGTATTGGCGCATGGTGTGCGGCCTGAGCCAGAGTAGCCGCATTGATCCAGTGGTGTTTCCCGGCCTGGTCTCACCCCATGCGCACAAAATCTCCGGGGCCAGCAACATCAACGCGACTGCGACATTCGACAGCCTTCAATCGGCGGAATGCAGCACCTGTTCGGTTCAGGCGGACAAGTCGGCATACTGGACGCCGCAGCTCTACTACCAGCATGCCGACGGCACCTTCGAGGACGTTCCGAACGGCGGCACCGTGGTTTACTAGTGAGACTCCCCTGCGAACCAGGTGGAGGACAAGATGTCTGAGGATGCTTCGCTGACCACGATGTCGCAGTCTTGGTCGAGGCGAGAACCGCTCCAACATCGAACCATTCCCTCCCGGGTTCAAGATGCTCTCAGGGAATCCCTACCTGCGTTCGAACGACACGGCCAGCTTCACGTACGAGGACCCCGACAGCGGCATAGCGGGGCGGCTGGTGTCGGACCGGGTGTCGTTCGCGTGCCTGGACAGCTCGGGAGGGATCCCGGAGCAGAACTACATGTTCCGGACGGACTGCTCGGACGGGCTGCGGGCGCAGATCCACTTCCCGTCGTGCTGGAACGGCGGGCGATACCAGGAGGACCAGTCACACGTCGAGTACATGTCGCAGATCGATAACGGCGTCTGTCCGCCGACGCACCCGCACCAGCTGATCCACCTGTTCTTCGAGGTCATCTACGGCGTCAACTCGGTCCAGAAGGAGGCCGGCGGCCGCTTCGTCTTCGCCCAGGGCGACCCCACCGGCTTCGGCTTCCACGGCGACTTCATCAACGGCTGGGACCCCGACGTCCTGGCCGACGCCATCGCCCAGTGCGTCAATAACGACGCCCTCAATGGCCAGGTCCCCCTCTGCCCGCCCCTGGCCGAGTCGGACGATCCCTTCTACGACACCAACTGCCCCGAGCGCCCGCCGCTCCTCGACGAGCAGGTCAAAGGCCGCATCCCGCAGCTTCCCGGCTGCAACAACGTGACCGACGGCCCCGATTCGGCCCCGTTCCAGCTGTGCATGGGAGCGGCGCCGACCTTCCACCCGGCTCCTCCCGTAGCCGAGACGCCACTGGTGCGGTTCAACCCGAGCATCGGCGAAACCCTGGGCGGGAGCGCCTGGACCTTCTCGGGCTGCGCGGTCGAGCCCCAGAACGGCAGGGTGCTGACGGGGCCGCACAGCAGCTCGCCCAACATGACGATCGAGCTGTGCACGGGGTTCTGCAGCGGCCAGGGGTACGGGCTCGCGGGGACGGAGTACTCGCAGGAGTGCTACTGCGGGGCGACGACGGGGGCGGCGAACCTGACCGAGTGCGTCGGCCTGGCCAAGATGCAGTGCGCGGGGAACAAGACGGAGTGGTGCGGGGCGCCGGGCCTGCTGGGCGTGTGGCGCGACGCCGGGGCCGCGGCGCCGCCCCCGCTGGTCCCCGGGTCCTCGACCACCGCCGACGGCGCCGCCACGTACGCGGGCTGCTTCGGCGATCCGGCGAACGGCGCTCGCGCGTTGGCGGGGGACCGCACCGCCGACGCCAACATGACCAACGAGGCCTGCGTCGGCTACTGCAAGGCCAGGGGGTTCGCGCTCGCCGGCACCGAGTACGGCCGCGAGTGCTACTGCGGCAACACCAACAACGGCACCCTGCTCGCGGACGGCGAACAGTGCGATGTCAAGTGCGGCGGGAGCAGCCAGGAGTTCTGTGGCGGTAGCTGGAAGGAGAGCGTTTGGAGCATTCTTCAGGTTGGGTAAGTACTTTACCTAAGGTAGGCGGGATGCAGGTGGTGGGAGTAGGTACCTAGGTAGGTAGGTACCGGTAAGTAACGGAACGGACAGTTCGGACGGCCGGTCTAGATGGCTCGGAGACTAATGACGTCAATTGCCGAAATCCACGCGGCGCTTCACTCTTTCAATCCCGTTAGGTATAGATAGTAGCTAACTTATTGGGCTCACGCTCAGACGAGAATTGACGGTCAATTGACCTCGCTGGCTCTTACGGTGATCTCGTCGGGCCCAGGTACCGCTCTTCCAAATCACGGAGCTACGACCAGCTATTATCCAATACGGAACTTGATTCATTGGGTATCTAGAGATGCCGAGTCTAACCTGGGTGCATCGACCCTGCGGCTAATCGCTTCATCGCTGTTGACCAAGCGTTGCCCTCCACTCATGTAACACTCTCAGCCCTTCGCCTTCACAACTATCCAGCGAATGGCCTCGACCCCTGCTCATAGCTGAGCTCAGTTCACCTGCGCCTGGTCCAGCGAGGAGATGACGTTGGCGCCGTCGATGAAGCCGCTGCCGAAGGTGGCACGGCACAGGGTAGAGCCGCGCTCCTCGATGGAGTCGTCGCAACCCAGGTTGGCGTCCGCAACACAGCTCAGCGCGCCACCGCCTATCCGTCATGTCAGTAACGATCTCACAGGAGGCGTGCGCGAGTTGTCCTTGACTCACAGTCGTTGCCGCCGGGAACGCAGCGGCCGGACTCGCCCGCCGAGGTCTGGCAGACGTCCTGCTTCAGCGACGTGTTGGGGATGCAGCACTCGCCGGTGGCGAAGGCCTGGCGGCGTTGCAGCACGGCGGCGGAGCTGACGGCGGAGAGGCCGAGGAGAACGGTGGCGAGGGAGAACTGCATTCTGATGGTGTTGTAGGTGGTAGTGGAGGAAATGATATTAGGCGTATCAAAAAATAGTACTGCGAAAATGACCGACCGGCGGAAAGAAGTTGAGATCAAAGGCGAGATGCTGGTATGAAGGCGAAGGCTGAATGATGAGTGTTGGGGTGATGATGTCCAGATCTACGAGAACGAGTCGATCTTATATGTACATCACGGTGATCCTAAGCGCCGGCAATTCGGATGACAGGCGGGAGACTTTCGCGGAGTCCAGACATCGTCAAGAGCCTCATGAGACCGACCTCTCACACGGGGGTTCAATGCTCCAGGATGTTCGGCGCCGCCGTCCTGGGTACGGGGACGAAGTTCAAAACCTCGCGACAAGAAGCCAAGGTCGCTTAAGTAAACAAGACGAGGTGCCAATGGTGCGGCTCGGCCCAGATCTGGTGAGGCTCGTGATGCTACTGGCCGAACACGGGCTTGCGATGGGGCCGATGGGAGTGATCTGCGTCAGAATAGTCTCAGGTTCTGAGACGACTGGGGAACCGTAACCGAGGCCGCCCCACCTGCTCTACTACACCCCATGATATACAGTAGGTACAATAGCTGACTGACAGTCTGAGCGTCGTCGAGATTGCAGCAATGCCACATTTTCATCCCATGTTCGCGGGTAGCTCCGTCGGGTCTGAGCCACTCAGCCACCGCTAATTGATCGATGGCCATTGTCACTCACACGATGTTGACTAAGATGACTTGGGCAACTGGCCAAATCCAGACCAAAGAAAAAGGAAAAGAGAGATTCTCAAAATACGATCAAGAACTACTCATTAGGTCTATACCGACGTTGACGTTGACGGTATTCATAAATATGACATGGACTGCTGGGGTTGACGAACACGATGGTGATAGGTAAGTAGAGTTTGGGAAGCGACGCCACCAACAGCTTTCCATTCATGAGGTTAGAGCCAGAACTTAAGGAGAACTGCCAAAGTCTTCATTCTTGGTTCTAAAGTTGAATCACGAGCTGTAGTTCTGAGAGAGGTAGGTAGTCCCCAATGTGAACTGAGGTCCTAGTCCATTCGTGCTTTCGGGACGCCGCTGCTGAACAGCCTCCCAACTCTAACTACCTGGACTTGGAAACTCTGATTTGAAGCCATCTCCGAAGACGATGCACTCTGATTGCCATCTCCGAAAGCGACGGCGTTCTGGATATAGGTCGGCCGCCTTCCCAATGAACTTGTCTCTCGATCTCTCGAAGAGACACTCATCATCTTGACCTGCCAATCCATCATAGAACTACTACTACCCGATATCATCACCGACACAACTCGAACACAATATTCTCTTCATCCCACACATACAATCTCTCTTCAGAACCACAAGAACCAAAAGGCAGCAGAACCAAAAGCCGGCATCATGAACCAGACACCATTCGCCAGCCGCGTCCAACGGCTCGCGCCCCCGATAGCCAGCAAGCCCACCAAGTACGCAGACCAGCAGCAACTCCAGCGGATCCGGGAAATCCTGCGAGAAAAGAAGCAGCGCACGCAACCCACCGGCGACGGCGCTCCCGACGACGAGCGAGGCGAGTGCTGCGCGCGGTACGACCAGGACCGGGCGGCAGACTGGGAAGTGCAGAAGTACCGGCTCGAGCGCGCCGCGCTCGCCGCGCAGTACCGCGACGACTACGCGCAGAGCGAGGCCCGGCACCGGAAGCGGCTGGCGCAGCTGCAGGCGCTGAAGCACGACGCCGCTCTCCCGTACGGCCACGAAGACGACCTGGACGCGTGGATGGCGTGCCCGCGCGTGCTGGACGCCGTCCGGGATCCCAAGTACCACGGCGGCAGCGACGACGGCGACCTCTCTCCTTCCCCCAAGAAACCGTCCAGGGTCTCGCGGTGGTTCAGGAGGGCCGCGGCCGCGATCCACCTCCCCCCGCCCGCCGCCGCCGCCGGCGAGCCCTGCCACGTCTGCTTCCTGTGCGTGCGCATCGAGCTCGAGGCCGCGCACGAGGCCATCCTCCGCGGGCTCTACGCCGCGCTCCATAAGCGGGCCCGCGAGCGGTTCGCCGAGGCGCTCGGGGTCGTCGGGCCCGGGCGCCTGGAGTGGGAGGCGCCGCTGCGGTTGGGGTGATCGACGTCCATACTTTACCTAACCTACGATCATACTGCCGCCCCCCATGATCAATTGTGCCTGGGGATAACCGAGGGCAGGAGGGGGCTATATGAACTATAGGCTTGCCACGACCGGGCAATTACGAATAGCGGATGATTGCGCGTGTATGTTTTGGGGGATCAACTTCATTGGAGCCCGGTTTTCGGGGCGGACTTCTGGCTTTTTAACCTGCCTGGGTGGCAATGTTAGGCTTAGACAGTTCCCACCTATAGGATTTTCTCCACAGACCTATAAATAACCTATAGGAATTTTTAGCTTGGAAGTTTGCTATAGGTTAGGTCTATGGATATAAAAGCTTAATGAGTTATACTTATAAATTCTTAAAATTTTTTATAAAAAGGAGTATTTCTTAGAATTACTTATATATGATTATTTCATGATTATTTCATTTATCTTTTTTATCTTTTTTATTTCGTTTTAATTATAAACCATTGTTTTATTTAATACGACTAAAATATTTGTGTAAATTTAGTTTTTATTTTGTCTTTCATTTTATAAACCCAGGGATCTTATAGTCTTATACCTATAGTCACAGGGCTGCCCGGCTGGCCCTGCTGTGGCCGCTGCCTTGCTAGCACTGCTGCGATCGATCTGACGGCCTTATCGGAGGCACCTGCCAAGGCACCTGTCACTGGCACCTACGGCCCGAACCATTGAATGGCTAGGTAGATTATCCTTACCAAATGAATGGGAATTCGACCACCGCGCCGACCATCCTGTTCACCCACGTGACACCTATAGATTCGACATTTTTTGCCCACCCACGTCTCACTCATATGTAAGAAACGATCTACCCACCCACAGCATCCCATGGGAATCTATGGGTTCCTAATGGGTACCCACGGTCCATCCCTAGTAACCGCAGTCGCGAACTGGGTCATCGGGCGAGTGTTTGGACGTTACCCGGTCTTTTGGTGCTAGATGTTTCTTTACTTTTAGCCAATCCGGGCATCTGGATGTACTTCAGAAGAGACAGTTTATGCGACATGCATACTTTCGCTTGTGGGGGGAAGGACGAGTTGTGCGACGACGAAGAGCAGAAATACCGCAGGCTAGTGCTCATTAAGGCGAGTACTACCGAAGCCTTCACCTCTAGGGCTATAAAAGATCGTGCAGGACTAGTGGCACGGCATTGGAAGCGTTTTCGGCTTTCTAGAGCAACGATCGAAGGCCCGGTGTCGGCTGATCGAGTTGAGGGCAGGAT
The DNA here is from genome assembly GCA_022376655.1 of Xylariomycetidae sp. FL0641. Taxonomy (NCBI): domain Eukaryota; kingdom Fungi; phylum Ascomycota; class Sordariomycetes; species Xylariomycetidae sp. FL0641. The sequence goes on along the minus strand of JAJJKE010000107.1, from coordinate 6,968 downwards.
GAATCAAGTGAAGCCGGTCTGTGAAGATTTCATGGCCTATGCGCATGGTCCAAGTGTCTACAATATCAGACGTGGCACCAAGTTGCCATTGAGGTGAGTTGATTTCAGCGGCTAGCGACCTGGGAATAGCGAAGCATGTGTTTGGTGATGAGACTCTTGTATAATCTTATCCTGTGACTTGGTGTGGGCGTTCCGGGTCTTTAGTTGAGACGTACCAATGCTGTGGTCCAGTATGCAGATAAGCAGAGTTCAATGGTTCGGCCAGGCAGAACCACATGGTCGCACCGCATAAGTAGAGAAGCACGTAAGACAAGATGAACATCCGATGGTTCCCAGCATTGGGCGAACGTTCTATGGCGGAAGTGCTAACAAGGCGAGGGCTATAACGTCAGCCTCAGCTGCTTCCTTCCAAGGTTCTTGGGAGTGATTGGCAAGCCGATGCTACCTGTGCGCAAGGGAGCGTGACATGTAAGGGCAGAGGCAAAGTGCAGAGGCAAAGTGCAGAGGCAAGACATGCAGGCGATCAGAGCGAAAGCCAACGGGGAAACGGGGAAAACGGCGCTGACGGAAGGTAGAATGGGTTATCGTTTCTTGCCGTTGGAGTTAAGCCTCTGAACGTTAGATCTGCCTTCTTTGGGCGTTAGCACCTCCATTTTGGGTGCTGGGCTGACTCTTGGATCACGAGTCTAATGTGGAAGTCTGGCCGCGGTCGGGCTCGCTTGGCTTGAGCACACAGACACAGATCGACAGAATTCCACGACGAACTGGCTTGGCTGGAAGGGGAACACCCAAAGCAAAGGACAGACAGGGACAAGAACTCACAAGAGGGATTGCGGGGCGACCGTGAGCCCAGGTGATTGGCCAGGCTTACCCAAGTCCGTGTCGATGTCCTCATCGGTACCCATTCAGAGCCATTTGGTGATGCCGAGAGCCACGATAACGGTGGAGAAACTCCATACAATCCAATGCGGAGGAGCTGGAGCATGGAGGCCAAGTGCGGGGATCGCGTACCTTGGAGCTTGGCCTTTTTTTCCTTCCCACTTCGCTTCTGATCACGTTATTAGTCACTTCCCCGTTGCGGTCGTGTAAGGTATGGAGTCTTTGAGGGGGAAAGTGTACACTTGGTCCTCATCCCTTGCCTTGCGCATCGACTCCGGGTATATGTAACCTGACGAATGTAAAGGTGCAGGTGGTTTGACAACGCCACCCAGATAACCTCAGGACGCCACCACTCGGGTAAGCATCACGCCAGTTCAATTCCTCTGTGTAGATACCTAGGGGCTCCAGCATCCAGACTCGATCATCACGGCTTTCTAACGGTCAGGCCAAAGCGAGCTTGAGCGAAACTACCTTATGGGACTAACGTCGAGCCGTCACGATAATGACTCGAGTTGCAATTGGCGAGTGGCAACCGCATGCAACAGTGTCAAGAGTGTGTCGGCATCGAGTCGGTGACTCGGCCCCTTCCCGTACAGGCCCCGGTAGCACAACCGCCACAGGGAGTCACTTGGTCGCCTTCTACTTTAACAAGTGGTGCCCCCTTTTGCTCTGGTGTAGAAAAAAGAAAAGGTATCCAAACACTCGGGTAAGTGACTACCTACCTAGGCACGTGGTAGGTTGGCGATGGCGATCATGGTCGACTCATCACCGCAAGAGACTCTCACCGATCTTCGGGCGACTCGGCCTTGACGCTACCACGCAAACCCATGCACCGCTGAATGCATCAGTTGGATCAGCAAGCACCTCACGGGATTCCGTGCCCATCCAATCACTCTCTGCCTTCCTCTTGCCCCGACTCTGCTGCCAGACCCTAGGTACTTAGTAGATTGGGGGGACTCGAAGGCCCTAGATCCTAGCAGCCGGTGCTTCCCCGCATCACCTCGAGTTCGCTCCAAGCCCTTTCTTCCCCCAACGGCCAATCTCAACTCAGCTTTGACGTCTTGGCCATCCTTGCCGTGTCTTCTCCCACCCAACCGCCCTAGCACTTGCAGTCCTTCCCTGGTCTGTCCCACCCACTGCAGAAGCGAGCTCGTGAATAAATAGCCTCGTCTCTTCCCCTCGAGAGGGCGCCGTTGACCATCCGAGTACGCGTCCGCACGAGCCTCGTTGTATCTGCCCTTGACCGCCTACAGTAGTGACCGAGCGTGTGATCGATCCTGAAGATGGCGACCAACAAGGAACTCGATGAGGGCGCACCTCCGCTTTACACCGGCCCTTTCCTGCCCGAAGAGGCCAACGTCTACCCGCCGCACCATGGCATGTCGCCTGGGAGGTACTTGGCCACGCGCTTCAGTTCGTTGAAGCCGCCGATGAGGAAGGCTCCCAACCCGATCCGCCTCGTCCGCATGCTGAATCGCCGTCACTGGAACTTCTTCGCCCTCGCCTTCCTCGCTTGGGTATGCTTTCCCTCCTCTGTAGCGAATACCTGGCACTGGGGTTCATGGCAATTGACCTTCTTCCACAGACCTGGGACGCATTCGATTTCTTCACCGTCTCGCTGACTACGAGTTCCCTCGCCGAGTCCTTCAACGTCAGCATCAAAGATGTCACCTGGGGCATCACCCTCGTGCTCATGCTACGTTCCGCCGGCTCCATCATCTTCGGTATCGCTTCGGACCGTTATGGCCGCAAATGGCCTTTTATCGTGAACAACCTGCTGTTCATCGTCCTTGAGCTGGTACGTTGGCTTTAGCAAATACTTTGTTCATTCAAGCTTCCCGTCTCCGCCTCCACGTCTTGTCTCCCCACAAGCCAAGCAGCCTTTCCCTGTACGGGTCGCCTGATGACTCCTCTCGTGCCCTCTTGGCCCTTCTTGGCTTCTCCCTTCGTCCGCCTAGCGCCTTGTCTCGCATACCAGCGTACAGTACCCGAGTTCCGTGTAGCTGACACCCCGTCGCACGCTAGGGTACCGGTTTCTGTCAGACCTACCAGCAGTTCCTCGCCTGCCGTGCCCTATTCGGCATCGCTATGGGTGGTCTTTACGGCAATGCCGCCGCGACCGCCCTGGAAGACATCCCGAACGAGGCTCGTGGACTTCTAAGCGGTATGCTGCAACAGGGTTACGCATTCGGCTATCTACTCGCCGCCGCATTCGCCCGTGGCCTCGTCAACACTACGGGCCACGGTTGGCGTCCCTTGTTCTGGTTCGGTGCCTCGATTCCTGTCATCTTCATCGCTTGGCGTCTCTGCATCCCCGAGACCGATACCTACCTGGCCCACCAAGCCTTGCGACGGGCGAATGGCAGTGTCGGCAAGACCTTCATGACCGAGGGCAAGGTCGCCCTGAAGCACCACTGGCTCCTGCTCACGTACCTGGTCCTACTCATGGCCGGGTTCAACTTCATGTCTCATGGCAGCCAGGATCTGTACCCCACTCTAATCGAGAATCAATACGGGTTCGACGCCGACCAAGTTACTGTTACTCAGGTCGTCGCAAACTTGGGCGCCATCGCTGGTGGCACCACCGTCGGCTTCTGCTCCCAGATCTTTGGTCGTCGCTTCAGTATCGTCGTCATGTGCATCATCGGAGGCGCCCTGTTGTACCCTTACACCTTCGTCTCGAGCGAGCGTCTTATGGCCGCCGCCTTCTTCGAGCAGTTCTGTGTCCAGGGCGCTTGGGGCGTCATTCCCGTGCACCTGATGGAGCTGTCGCCCGGCGCGTTCCGAACCTTCGTCGTCGGAACGAGTTACCAGCTGGGTAACCTCGTCTCCTCGGCCTCCTCCACCATCGAAGCCACCATCGGCGAGCGATTCCCCTTGGCCCCGACACCCGAGGGCGAGCCGCGATACAACTATGGCGTCGTGATCTGCATCTTCATGGGTGCCGTATACGCCTACGTGATTCTATTGACGATTATCGGGCCCGAACACTTGGCCCGAAACATGGACGTCGGCCATGACGCCGATGCCGCCGAGGCCACCGGTGCTACCCTTGGCGGTAAGACCGTTGACGATGCGCACCGCGATGCCTCTATCAGCGAGGCTGGTGATATCGAGAAGGGGACTGCGACGCACGCACCGTAAGATGTATATGACTGTCGCGACCGCTCACACTTACGGTCGTCTCCGGGTCATCATTCCTGGGACTCAATGAAAGCATCTTTTGGACGTAGAAGGAGTTGATACCACATGGGGCATCACGGACGGGGGCAGTCGACTTATGATATCCATGACATGATATGATAAAGCAGGTCGGGTTTCGGCTCTGATCGAACCTTGACCGCGCTTATAGCTACAATACCCATTCACTTGAAGTTAGTATCCTACCGCGCTGTGATCTTCAATGACAAGATACCATCTCATCAGCCACCAAGAGTATGTCTGGGTGTGGTCTTGCGCACGAAGACGTACCGCTTGCGACGGTCTATGCGGCTACCTATGGAGGAATTGGTTTTGGGGGCGATACCCGTCGCCTGATCTCCGACCGCTGGGCATGCTTGACGTGAGCCACCTAAATGAAGATCTCGAAGCAGGTAAGCCAAACTTCGAGCTGGTGACAGGCCACCAAAACAAGGGCGGGAAATTGTACGTACCTTGGGCTCAGGAACAAGCCATAATATCCTGTACCACTGCAGTTGATGGGTAGACTCCTGCTCTCGTCTACCATGATAAAGAGTATATCAAACAGGCCGCATTGGGGCAAGAACACCGCGAAGCAGAAGACGGGACGGCAACATCGGCAGCCTGGCAGGACTGAAAGCGTCGCCTCGTCCTCAGTAGAACAGATAGAGTGCCTTGAAAACCCGGTGACGAGGATCTTAGGTACCCGTGATAAAGCCGGAGTAGGCGGGCAGTCGTGATTCGATCTTATCAGCTGTTTGGTAGGAGACCTACGTGGCTCTCCTCATTGCTCAACAATCATCTATATTTTAATGTGTGCATGGCCTCTTTTAAATGCCCTCTCCTATTTGAACTTAACCGAACCTGTATGTGAGGCTCTGGTGGTTCGAGGAGTGTTAGGGAAGTGACCTGACGGCTAATTGTCGGACAGTGAAAGGCCACCAGGGCAAACGCAATGACCTTATAAAGCGTTTCAACACAGCCAAATTCCAACACAAGAACCAGTGGTCTGACAACCTCATTGTCGTCTCTGAATTGCGCAGCTTACAACCTTACAGTCACTGAAGGTCCGCGGTTCGGACCGCAATATGAGCAGCCTAAAAGGCGTCTCTGCAAAGCAAGGGAAGAAGACATCAGCAACGAGGCCGAGATTACTAGGAGAAATAGAGAAGAGAAATGAACCATACGATGACTCATATTGAGAACAGCGAGCAAGTCGAGAAGAAGCCAAGAACCCGAGAAGAACCAAGAGAAAAGAAGAAGCATTCAAGAATTGAAGATCAACCAGGAAAGAATAATTAAGAAAATATGAAGAACATAAGAAAAGAGAGTAAGTAATAACCGCCCCCTTCCCCTTCCTAGACCACTGGTTCTCTTTTTTTTCCCCTGCCCCGTGACTCTACTATTTGACCACTTCCGGCTCTCGTTCGGAATCCCCTCCGGCGCATCCCAGTCCCGAACCCGCGCTCCGCCACGGTAGAGCACTTACACGCAGTCAGCACAGTGGCAACAACCTCGCCGCCGGTGCCCAAAAGGCCGTTCGAGAAGGCACGTCACTTCATTCCCACGCACCTTCCTTATCTGCCTATCTTCTCACCTACCTCTACGACGCGCCCTTCACCGTCCTGCTAGCCCAGTCCTCCTCCGCGGATCCTGATCGTGGGCGCGGGGCCCTCAGGCCTGGTCCTCGCCCTCCTGCTCGCGCCATCGGGCATCCCGTCCACCGTCCTGGAGGCGTGGCCGCGCGCGACGCAGTACGAGATGCCGGCGATGCGGGGGTTGGGGCGTATCCTATGCCTTCCTCGTCCTCCTCCTCCCCCTCGTCCTTCTTCTTCTTCTTCTTCTTCTTCTTCTTCTTCTTCCTCCTCTACGTATCCCGCCTCGCTGCTCGACGAGGTCCGCGCGTCGCCCGCGGCTGTCGATAGTTTCTGGCGCATTATCTGGCGGACCACGCCGCGCACGGCTGGGGCGGCGGCAACTACATGATCGGCCCCGATTCATGGGGACGAAGACAGAAGGTCCAGAGTATCGAGTATGACTTCAAGCAACATTACAATCGCCGAGATGGAGATGTGATGGATTTGTATTTATAGCGACGGCGAATAAGGTACCAAGTGTATGGCTCGATCAGCTACTATCCCTCGACGAGCTCGTCTTCCCATGCACCCTATGCCTCTTGGCGTTCAACTCGTGCTGTTCCCTACAATCGGTGCAGAGCAAGAGGCCATCTTCTCTTTCTAACTTGCATTTACAGGTGCACTGGGAGTCTCAGTCAGCAATCTCTTCTGAGTTCCGGGTTCAGGCGAGGGTTCAGGCGATGGGAAAAATGTCCCAGGAGCACCGAAGACAGGTTCTGACCGGGGTTGACTTACTTTACAGCCGCTGTAGGTCGTGTCGTTCTTGCCCCAGATCTCGGCTCGCTCACATACTATGCAGAGTCCCTCGGACGTCGGATCCTCTTGGGCGAAGTTGATGCACCTGCAGTAGGCGCAAGTACAAGATTGATGTGCCATCCCTGGTCGGTCAAAGTTCAATCTTTCTCGATGGGACTGGCTTATTCGGGTATCGTCGATCGCGTACGGATAATTATGAACTTGGTGGCTGATAGAAGCTGCCAGCAAGTCGCGTGGCATTTTCAAGACATGACTTGAGGTGGGTGCTAGCCGGCCGGTGAAGGACAAAGGCGGAGGGAGACAATAAACTTCGACCGAAAGCAGAGAGCAATGCGGGAGTCTTCTTTGCTTTCAAAGTGAGATTGAGTCTTAGCGTAAGGTAGACTGATGATATACCGGTAGGCAGTAAGTACTTGGGTGCATGGCGCCCATTGTGAGTTGAGGCGCGCCGTTTCGCCAGTGGTGGCTGCCTTTGTCAACGCCTGCGACAGCCGGGAGGCTTTTACCGGCGTACAC
>JAJJKE010000106.1:0-98979 GCA_022376655.1 Xylariomycetidae sp. FL0641 | reverse complement strand
AATTAGCACCTATGGCCTAAACTATTAAATAATTAGCCAACTGCCTATCACCTACGCGCCGGCTGCCCGCCACCTACAAAGTTAGTTTTTAAAGATAATGGTTAATGCTTTTCCCCTACAAAGCACAAGTACATAAGTTACTTAGTAATTTAGCCTTGGACCAGATGTAGTTTTGTTCTTCAAATAAATTATCCTTACCAAATGAATGGGAATTCGACCACCGCGCCGACCATCCTGTCCACCACCGTGATAGCTGGCCTGCTGCAAGATTGCGGAACCTCAAACGAGCTCAAATAAGCCAATCAGAGCTCTAGGGTAAGCTCGCTGCAGCATTGCGGAGTCCTGTGGGACCTTTGCTGCGGAACCTCGAACGACCTACGTCCTCCGATATGCCTTGTTGACGGGGTTCGTCAGCATGTCTCTTGCGATTGGCCCAACACTCGTAGCTGACCTGCAGGAGGTTGCAATGGTCCTGAGGTGCCTGGCCTCGGCCTCGGGTTTTGACATCATTCAGTTGGGGGAGGAGCATGGATTCGACGCTTCTGAGGTCGCACTGATGGTGATGTGGTATCTTCGTGGAGGCTGAACCACAGTTGTAAGGATTGGGAAATTGTCCAGCCGTTTTCGTGCTGCATGCCGGGCAACATGCCACGCGTGCCTGGCCTGTTGGGTCCTAGACTCCTAGATCGTGAGAGATCGACGTGCTGGCGCTTCTATTCTATGCCCGGTGGATTCGCTTGGCACCTGCATCCACCGCGCGACGGAGAGCAAAATGACGTACAAACGCTCAGGGGTCCGCAAGCGAGTGACAGGGGTGCTTTACCTTCCCCCCGAATTCGCATTCGTGTGCGGATTCGTAGTTGGAGAAAGATAAAGGAGAGACTCGTGCCTCCTGTTCGTCCTCGAAGGACAGCTGGACCGATGCTTTTCCTTCGCAGGCACTCTTAATACATACCTACACGATCAATCATCAACATCCTCTTTTCCTTGGGAGGGTCTGGTCTTATACCATTGATACGCCTACTACTCGTTGCTGGTCCTAATTGCCAACTCCCCGAAGACACTCTCGTTACCAGCTTTGCAGCCTGTCTCAAGACCGTCGACGACCAAAATGGGTTCCGAAGAGGTTAGTGCCCCCCCGAAAGCATACCAGCCTCAGAGTGATGGGACTCAACTACTCTTGAGGCTGCCCTGCCCACCCAACTTTTATTTCACACAGCTAACACAACCAGCAGAAGCAAGACAAGAACCAGACCCAAGACCAACAGCCCCAAGGAGAGGAACCCATGAAGGCCGACAACTCGCAGCAGCAAGACGGCAACGAGGAGGGCGAGAAGAAGGAATCATCAATGGGACAGATGGCCAAGAACTACGGCAAACAGCAGAAGGAATCCGCGGTCCAAGACCCCATGGGCAAGCAAGAGGATGTGACGTCAAAGTGTGCCTGCTGCGCGAGCTGCGCTCCTATGTGCGCCGCGTGCGTCATTATGTGATTCATCTCGAGATATCCCACCCCTTCAGGGGTCAGCTTCATTATTTTTTAGCGATTAGCGGTTTGTTAATGGTTGAATGGCAAAGCGACTGACTGTTTCGTCAACTTCTACTCCCACGTGCTTTGAAAGATGAAGCGGAAGCATCGTCCCACCCCATCTTAAGGCAGACTTCTCCATCCCGAAACAGCCTTTCGATGGACAAGTCCACCTACTTACTGGCAGGCAAAAGGTGTCACTGTCTGGCTACATGTCCATCAAATCGGAGTTGCATTCGTTTGGGAAGATCAAAATTTGGTCGAATGAAGGGTAACGGACTGGGACCTGATTGAATCTACTCGCCCTCTGCCATCTTTTTGGCCTGATGTGAAGTTGGATTACTATAGTGTCTTTACGATAAATAAGGATATCTCTAGATATTTCGTTGCCTGTCTCGCCACTGTGGCATGCACAGCCAAGTCGTAGCTTGTGGGGCTGTGACACTCCCAGACCTTGTGTTAAAGTCCCAGGTGCGCCCTAATACAACCATTGCTCATTGTTCCCATTGAGGCCCATAAGAGGGACGAGTATCAGGCCAAAAGCGAGTACCCAGCCGCAGCCTGCTGCTTCCAACGACTACGGTTGGCTGAGTCCACATTTCTTAATCCCGACTGACTGATATTCGAGCCATTGACTCAGCACGCACAACGCAGCAAACGAAGACTTTATGACAAGGGAGTCAAGGGGTATGCTGCAAAGGTGATTGTATTCTCCAGGTCTGACTAGCTAGGAGGGTCCGGGGGTAGGTTATATAGGTGACAGGCAGTATGACTGCCGGAGGCATAGCCAGAATGCCTGGCCGGTGCCGGAGGGTGCCGGAGGGTGCCGGAGGCTTCTGGAGACTGCTGGCCCCCTTGGGGTCACGTATCACTTAGATCCTTAAGACCTCCCCTGATGTGTCGTCTAATGCCTTGCCGACCAGGAGTCGCAACAACCATGAAATATCCTGCCGATACTGGCTTGAGACCGTACTTGTACGTACATTGCAGCAAACCGGCAGTGCCAGGGGCGGTCACTTAGGGAACAGGTAGGAAATTGTGAACTTGAAAGTATTTCAAAACGGTGGCTTCGGGTCTTAAAAGCACAAGATAGTGATAGAAGAAAAAGATTACATATTGGCAGCGAGGTAGGCGGCAGGGATACACCAGGTGATGGGCAAAAAAGAAATAGGTTGTTGTAAGAGAACACTTGTAGAAAATTCGTAAACTACCGGACCCGCGTACGAGTTAATATACGGCAAAGACCAAAGTGTCAAACTAGCCAGAACGGGATTTGAACAGGGTGCCTCCGGAGAAGGTGAATTCCCAAGAGGTCCATGTTCAAGCGTTGGCGTTGCAATCTTACCAACTGAGCTATCTATCTCGCCTTATAAAGTACACCCATAATATTCTACCCAGCGGTACAGACAGCCATTGCAGCCCCAGGCCGCCAACGCTGCCAGCTGTTCAGTACAGTGCAGCTGTCACATGACCGAGTTATCTACTTACCTAGTCTACCAAGGTACCTGACCTACCTACCTCCGAGAACCCGTCACAGCTTCACACCCCTCGTCTGACTACTTCTTCATCGCCTCGCATACGTGACAGAGTGTACCTTACTTTCATCGCGGTCTCATGCTTGCTCGGGTGCTCCCCATCTCGAACCATGACTCGCTTCTATACTCTGCATAACCGACTGCCGCATGCGGGCATGTCGTATCCTCGCCGCCATCGCCTCTTGTGTCGCGTCAAGCGGGATATCGCCGTGTTCAACCTGCTTAAAGATGCTGGAATCCTCACACGCGGAGTCGCAGACCGACAGGACCGGGCTGCCCTCGATGGCGCACTTGCGTCCATGTTCCGGCTGGCTGCGACACCGCCATTTATTCGCCTCCTGAAAGGCACGCTCCATCAAGACGGCATATGGGCATTCATCACCGCGCTGAAATCGGCGACGCCATTTGCGGCTAGATGGTCTGTGAGCCTGTTCCTGGAGTTCGTCATGAAACTTGTCGAGGCCCGGGCTGGTTGGACGCTGCGTCCGCCCTTCGAGTTTGCAGAGCACTCCGACACCGCCAAGGCAATCCATTAGTTCCGGGTTGCAGCGGACCTTCGGTGGGATCAAGCCGTAAGTTGATCGTGTCGTCTTCTCAAGGGTACGGTGCTAATGCGAACTATGCAGTGCGACAGCTTCTATCTGTTCTCCTTTTTCGCTGGATTGGAGGATGATGAAGATGATGTCGACATGAACGACAACGAGAATCATGATGACCCGGAGAGTGGAGAGGAAGACCTGTACTCCGAGAAGGATAACGAAGTTCCCGCGTGAATACAGCACCGACGAAGTCACCAGCGATGGACTGCCGAGCATGAAGATGCCAAGTTTGCCTGCGACTTACGAATTGAGGATAACCCCACGACTGTAAGAAAGCCTCATGTATTCATCATGCGACACAGACACTGACAGCTACACGCATAGGTATGATCTTGGAATGCCTCTATACCCTATTTCTGCGAATGAACGTGCTGTATAATCACGATCCCGTGTTTTTTTTTAATTCTCGTCGGTACTTTTGATGAATTCGGTTCAAGCAATTGTGTACACAGTCATGGCATAGATAGGGAGCCAATAAGACGAACTATCTCGAGCCTCTGGACGATTACTGAAAACGCCCTACCCTGAAGTCACAAGCTACACCAGTACCTTAAGCATGAACTGGCTGACTGGTGATCGAGTGTCATTGGCGATGACCACGAAGGCGATTGGGAGGGAAGTGCCGCGCAGCTGGCTGCAGACTCCACCATATAGACGATGACTTGGAAATTTTGGCATGCTTATCGTTAGCAAGGTGCTCGATCGGAAGTTAGCGAGACACCTTCCAAAGATCGAGTAACCTTCTCGCTTAGGAAGTAACAGAACCGAGTATAGGTTCCCTTGCCATTACGGGATCGGATATACGGGCGGCATTCGATGTTGGCGCCGCCAAGAATTACCATGCATTCCTACCTGGTACCAACACCACGGTCCTCATGCAGGTCGATGGCACAAGCTATCCGGCGCTCGATCACACTGCGCTGTTGGTTCTCGTATGCAAGGAGGCTCCCAAGGCTACACGCAGCCTGGATCCGTGGCACCTCGAGCCTCTGCGGCACAGGGGAATGAATGGATGGGCTTACTTATCCCCCCGAAAGCCCGCCCCTCCCGTCCGTCTTCGTTCGGGCTTCCCGACTGACATCCATCTTCGCCCTTCGCGTATCCGCCCAGAACACCACCACCACCCGAGACAGCCAGCCATGTCGCCCACCACCCCCATCCGCGTCGCCATCTCCGGCGGCGGGCTCGCCGGCGCCTCGCTGCTGCACGCCCTGAGCCGGTACCCGCACCTGGACGTGCACCTCTTCGAATCCGCCCCGGCACTCAAGGAATCCGGGATGGCCATCGGCCTCGCGCGCAACGCCCAGGCGGCGCTCGAGCTCCTCCTCCCCGGGCCCGCGGCGACCGCCTGCCTGCGGCGCGCGGGCGCCGTGCCCATGCGCGGGGTGTCGTTCATGCTGGCGCAGGGCGCCGGCGGCGTGCTCGACGAGGTGTCGGAGGCGTCCGCGGGCCGGCGCCTGACCAGCATCGTACACCGGGCGGCGCTGCTGGCGGCGCTGCTGGCGGACGCCCCGGCCGAGCGCCTGCACGTGTCCAAGCAGCTGGAGACGGTGGACCGCCGCGGCGACGGCTCGCTCGCGCTGCGCTTCGCCGACGGCAGCGCGCACGACTGCGACGTGCTGGTCGGCGCCGACGGCATCCACAGCACGGTGCGGAAGCTGATCCTCGGCGCGACGACGGCGGCGCCCAGGAACACCGGCGCCTGGCTCGTCATGACGCTGCAGCCGCGCGGTGCGGCGGCGCGGGCCGGGCTCGGCGGCGGCGGCGGCGGCGGCGAGGGGCCGGTGGATGGCCAAGAGGACGCGCGCGAGTACTCCTGGGTCGGGGAGAACAGCTTCGTCCTGCACAACCTGCTGAGCGGGGGCCGGCTGGTGCAGTTCGTGATCGCGAGCAACGACGCGGAGGTCGCGCCGGGGGCGCGGGTGCGCACGGTGACGCGGGAGGAGATCGAGCGGATCTACGCGGACTGGCCGAGTCACCTTAACCAGGCTGTCAAGGAGGTAAAACCTACTGACCTACCTACCTACCTATCTCCCTGTCCTGGATCTCCTGGGGCCCGCTTGCACTAGGCGGAGTCAACAACAGGTCCATGTATGGCAGACGCCCCTGCTAACGGAACCCCGTGACTAGTTGCTCTGCACCCAGGACGAGCACCGCGGGATGTATCTCTGGGAGCACCCGCCGGCGCGCACGTACGTCGACGGCCCGCTGTGCGTGGTCGGCGACGCGGCGCACGCGACCACGCCGTGGCAGGGCGCGGGAGGGGGGATGTCGATCGAAGACAGCCTGATCCTCTCCACGCTGCTCGGGCGGGCCGAGACGCCTGCCCAGGCGCGCACCGCCCTGAAGGTCTACGACCGCGTACGGCGGCCGCGGACGCAGCGCATCGTGGAGTCTAGTCGGGGTACCGGCGAGATCCTGACCGGGGTGAGCGAGATGGGGCTGGACAAGCAGAAGATAGGATCGTTGCTGCGACGCTGGGACTTCATCATCGATATTGATATGGAAGGACACCGCGATGAAGCCGTTGCTATGATGGACGCCGAGTTGCAAGGGGACGCGAAGGAGTGAATCGGCTGTCCAAACGTAGGGGGCAACTAGGGGCTGAATAAGTAAGCTCTTGTAGGTCTACCCTACATGTAGCCGTTCCGAGAACCATCACTTCAATGATTTGACTCTTACGCGTTGAGTGTGCCTTCGGTGATGTCAGGTGGTCCATCTTATGGTCATCACACAGAGAAGCATGGTTCCCCGGAAAGCCTGGATCACGAACAGACTACGGCCTCTCGATACACAGGTAAGGCAATGACTTGCGCTTGCCTCGTCCTACCATCCGCAGAAACTGCCCACCACTGCCCAGAATTCTCTACCAGTCACCAGTTCTTCACGCATTCGCGGTCGGGACCCGCATCAACAGCTTCCTCTGCAGCGTCTTCCCGATGCCCCTCAGACCTCTGCTCTGGTTCTCGCGGAACGCCGTCTCGATCTCGTCGAGGGTCCTGCCCCTCGTCTCGGGCATGAAGGCCCAGCAGACGACGGCGGTGACGAGGGTGGCGCTGCCGAACAGGAAGTAGGCGCCGTAGGTGGTCTCGGCGAGCAGGGTGGGGGTGACGAGGGCGACCAGGAAGTTGCTGAGCCAGTTGCTGCCGTGCGCGATGCTGGTGGCGCTGGCGCGCGTGCGCTGCGGCTGGATCTCCGCCGCGTAGATCTTGATCCCCACCGCCCAGGTGATGCTGTAGATCACCGCGAAGAGGTAGATCGCCACGATCACCACCCAGCGCCCGGCGCCCTCGCCCGCGTGCACCGCGTTGCCCGCGTACAGCCCGCCCATCAGGAACATGGTCACGGTCATGGCGATCCCACCCAGGATCGTGTTCGCTCGTCTGCCCCATCGGTCCGCCCAGGTCGTCGCTGGGATCGTCACCGCGAAGATGACAATGGCCGATACACCAGAGGCCAGGAAGGTAGATTCATTGCTGGAGAGTCCTGCTTGCTGGAACAGCAGAGGAGCGTACTAAGCCGCTGTGTCAGTACTCATATCCGGCAAGACCAATATCGGGCTTCAACCTACGTAGAGAACGCCGTCGATGCCACTTAGCTGCTGCATGCCCATGAGGAAGACGGCGAGCAAGAGACGCGGACGGGCATCCTTTGAGAAGACATCGAACATCTTGTGTTTCTTGGATTTCGGCAACCGCTTGTCTTTCGGAACCCGGACAGTAGCAGGGGCGCGGTCGGCAGTGCTGCCACTGACAGGCGGGTTGTTGGGTGGCTCAACAACCACCATCTCTATCTGATCCATGATCTTTTCGCGGTCCGCGGCTTCGACGTCCAGGGCCTCCCACGCCTTAGAAGCTTCCTCAGTCCGCCCCTTGAGGGTCAGCCACCTGGGTGAGGCGGGAAGCCAGAGCAGAGCGGCAGCGGTGAAAAGCACGGAGTAGGTTGCTAGGAGAATGAAAGGCAGCCGCCATGAGAAGGCGGAGTGAAACCGCTCAGTGCCGTAGCAGGTGAAGAAGCCCGTCATGATGCCAAGGGTGATGAATAGCTGAGGTGCCGTAGTCAAAGTACCGCGATGTCGCGGTGGTGCAATCTCGCAGATATAGCTGGCTTTCTCCATCAGCAAGACCATGCTTTCGAATTAGGGGTTGATAAGGAGAGACCACTCACACGACAAGAGTACCTAGGTACAGGCCTTCGCCAATACCCTCGATGATGCGTCCCAGAATGAACATGCCGATATGTACGGAAGCCGCCTCAAGGGCGGCGCCGAGGGCAAAGATCAGTGAACCGATGGCGATGCCACGCGATCGTCCCAGTGCGTCGGCAAGCCTGCCAGCGAAGATGGAAGAGATAGCAGCCGGAATGAGGATGGAAGAGACAATGAGACCGTGGACCGTCGGGGAAGGGTTACCGACGTAGGCCTTGAAGTCGTCCATGACGGTGACGGGGCCGATGATGCCCGTGTCGATGCCGAACAGGAAACCGCCCATCGAACACACGGTGCTGGCAATCGCATAGCGCGGCGGCCTTTTCATGATATCTTTGAGATTCATCTTGTTCGATTATAGCCGATCAAGGTCTGGTTTGGGGACTTGAAGAGATGAAGTCAGTACCTAGGTACCTTAGGGGTCTACCTCCGTCGTCTTATCTGGTGTTCTGGGTGAAGGACGACAGGTTTACGAGGCCGGAATTTGCAAGATACGAAGTTCAAGTACTTCTTATATCTTACGGGCAGCGACTTGAGGGGCATCTGTCCACACACACACATGCATGTGAGATAGAGCAGCTTCCACTGGCTTGACTGGTTCAAGCTGGTGACGTCTGACCGACAGAGCATCTTGCATCTAGCCCCCCGGGGCCCCAGTTCGCAGTGCCATTATTAAGCATTGGTCTGTGCTCAACCCTGTAAAGTGATCTAAAGCAGCCTAGCTTCCGCCCTTCTGAAGACGCGATAACAACATGGGCTGGTCTTTTGCTTTGGTCTGTTGGAAGAGCATCCGTACTTCGTATTGTCTGGGAACACTCACTACCTAGGTATCTGCAAGACTGGGCCTCCGTTATGCCTTGGCGGGGGAGCTACTCCAAGCGTTCCATACCCGCCAACACGTCCGCGCATCCCGCATTAGCACACCCCAACACCGTGCACCAGATGGGCGACCCCGTCGACCCGGCTGCGTGGGAGTGAGACGCGCTTGTGGTCCTCTTGGAACAGAGCTCGAGACCCAGGGCCTCGGCCGCGGACGATATGCAAGCTAGGCTGGTGCAGGGCGTGCATTCGCCCGAACGCGTCGAGGATGCCGATGAGGAGGAACGCAGCGAGGTACGCGAGAGCGTCGGCGTCGGGGCGATGGTCACGGCCAACGGGTCGGTCCACGTGCTGCACAGCGACGTGTTGTGGATCCAATCGTAGTCGCAGACCGCGATCGTCGACTGGCGAGTGATGGTCGCCAGGTGGCTGTGGTGGCTCCTGGAGGCAGTGATGGAGACGAAGCCGGGCGTCGAGTTCGGCTTGGACGCCGTGAGCATGGTATGGTTGAGGGACCGCGTGGTCGGGAAAGAGTGGCTGCTATGAGAATGCGACGGGTGCCATGACATGGATGTCGAACAAGTCTCTGTCGAGGTCGTCGCCGACAGCGAAGAGCTCTGGTTCCCCATTTCTGTTGCCTGGTGCTGGTTACGAAGGGAGCACTTTCCGAGGATGAACATCGATGAAGCTTTAAGTACTGTTCGAGACGGGATACAGTCATCCAACCGATGCTTAACAATCGATCGCATATTTATTCTCCAGAGGCCATGCTTGCTTCCAGCCGTAGTACTTGAGCGACCTCCAGACGAGATCCTCGGGCCTTTCTGTGTTTTGAATCCCTTGTGGTACGAGGTGTCTCTACTTGGAATATCGTTATACTCCAGAGACGCTCACGTCAGTCTTTCATCAGCATTCAGACCCAAGATCTTCACGTAGCTGTATCCCGCGGCAAGACGAATTGGCTACAGCAGACGGCTCGCAAGTTTATTGGGAGAAGGTGTTCTAGAGCGAGTGAAAGAGCGACATTTGTCGTCATGCTACACTAGGTCTGCATGACTCGAAGCGGTCTTGATCTCCGACTGCGACGGGTCTCATGAGGCGGGTTGCCATTGAAACAGGTACCATTGTACCACCGAAATTCATATGTAGAAGGTACCTAGGCTCTTCGACAATATTCCAAGATTTGGTGTTATTCTTTCGCCATTGTAGGAGGCGCAGCGCCAATTGAGAAAGGGGCATTCTCAGAGTTGCCTAGGGTTCGGTGTCAAATTGATCCCGGGTGTTACGTGTCACCTCATGTGACACAGTCTCGATTCTGTTACTTCCTAGGCGAGAAGGTTACTTGATATCTCAGTGGTGTCTCCCGAACTTCCGATCAAGCATCGTGCCGACGATGCGTGCCATGATTTCCAAGGGGCATATTTGGCACATCAAAGAAGCCTGCAAGCTATCGTTCATATGATCGGGTCAACGACGGGTTCTCTATCACCCCTATGCGCTGGCTGATAGCTTTCTATATGAGCGATGTTCTTTCGGCTTTACCCTCGCGGATGGCCTTGGCTATTGGCACCCTGTAGTCAGCTGTCCGACGCTTCCCTCTCAATCGCCTTCACGGTCATCACCAACGACACTCGACCACCCGTCAGCCAATTCAAGCATCATCAACAATGACGCTGATTTCAGTGGTCCTAAAATGGTAAGTAATCTCGCAAACGCCTTTTTCAATTGGATCAGGACAGGTTTGCGCAAATTATAACATGCAAAAGCTGGAGTTACCTAAAGTACCTTTGGTCCAACCGCAGTCGCAGCGTCACTCCTAGCGCCCGGTGCTAGGGGCTATAGCGCCTTGTCTCTAGCCAGGTGCAGTGGTCGTAGCGAGTAAAGTACCTTGTAAGGTAACGCGACCGCATTGCAGTTGGCTTGGAGATCCATGAAAGGGGTACACTGAGCCTGCAAGAGTCTGCGCCTCGCTCATCGCTACTCATCGTGGCCACCCAGGCCGATAATGGGATAATCGTCTGGACGACGATTACTCCATTCGCCATTAACCCCTAGGATAAACGAGACCGTAGCGATTACCCTATGGCATAGCTATCACCTGGGATAATCATAGATAATAGAATTATCCCATAGGGGCCATCATACTTCGCTTTGAGACATCTCTCAGCTCCTCAACTCTAACTTTTTGACTGCAGAAGTCTCTTCCAGAGCCTTTTGAACCTACTCGGTTCTCTCGCAGATGTTTTTGCACTGCCCTTCGTATCGCAGTTTTGGTCCAGCTGCTGAGGGAGTTGCGCAGAGATTGGACTAATTGGATTCGACGCAGTGTTTGTCCGCAACTGTTTCTGCAACTCCCTCAAAACTTCCAATTCTTCAGACGTACACATCTCAAAGGTACTAGTGTAGCTTGTGACTCCGGGGTAGGGAATCCTCCTTCCTTCCGACATCTCGCTGGTGACCTCGGCATCGCGAAAATCGGAAGCTTGGTAGATGCATATTGTCGGATTCAGGGCTCTCAACAGGGTTGGTTTCACGTCCTCGGGTTCTTGTTCAAGCTTGGATCTGGTGTAGATGTACAGTCCGCAATCCGCTGCAGTGGCCAGAAAGGGCCCACTGCGCATAGAGCGCCCGTACTTTCCACGGCCCGGCATTGAGACGGATGCGCCAAAGTTGCCAGGCTCACGAGTATAAAGCCAAGCGCGATCGAGAAAAGTGTCCACAGCCTGGTCTAAGTTTCTTTCCGTGATTCCCATGGTAACCTCGACCTCGCGGGCGTAGTATATTGAAGCCAGAAGCCAGTCTAGGAGAATCTCTTTGAGGTACGTTCTGGTCATCAGATGTACCATAGACCCAAACATACCAGTGTTGATTTCGAAGAGAGTCATAGTTGGACTGAAGTCGCCTCCGGCTTCCGCCTTCAATCTGGCTGTGACTGCTGGCCGGCTTATGTACTCCGTGACCGTTCGATGGAGGAACCCCACCGTGTGGTTAAAGATCGGAGGCTCTTCTGAATGCTCGGTGATGTGTATCATGTCTTTGCATTGCGCAACTAGCTGTCTCTTCTTGGTGGTAATGAGGGCGAGCTCGGCTTCATTCACAACCGGCCAATCTTTGAGAAACTCATTCGGCTCGAAGGGTAGCTCTTCGTCGTGATCCGTAAAGTAGAATGAGATCAAGGGTAAAGACCGTCGGGAATGCGCCAGCACCAGAAACGCTCGCGCTGTCCGAGGCTTGTAGAATGGTTCGATCGTATCCAGCATTCGATCGAAAAAAGGCTCCAATTGCTCGGGCAGCGTATCAAGCCTTCGATGTAGGTCCCGCATACTGTCTGCGTAGACAAGGCCCCTGACGAGTGACTTGACAACGAGATGAACCCAGAGGAATACCCCTTGCGCGCTTGATGTTATCCGAGTTACAAGGTCTCTGGCTCCTTCCTGGTTTGTCGATCGTAAATCTTTGAAACGTGAGTGCTCTTCCAAATTCTCTCGAACGAATATCTCGATATCGGTGCGGGTGAACTCTTGCATGTGTAGCTTCCAAGGCGACTGCTCGAAAGCATCGATGAAGTGGAGCCAAGGTCTACTGGAAACGCAAATCTTGATCGAGGGTTTGCAGGCCACCTTCTTGATGAGCTTGATCAATATGTCGTGCTCGCCATCATACTCGTCCAGCCCATCAAGGAAGAGGAAAAGATGGTCTGAACCGAGAACCTGGGGTAGTAATGACAACGCGTTTAGCAATTCCTCTGTAGTCCAGTCCTCGGTGAGTTGAAGATCTGCTTGGGTCTGTAGGCTTTCCCAGCGTGAAGGAAACATGCGTGGGGCCAGATCCGGACGCTCCGACGTGATCTGGGCCAGCAACGTCCTTAACAGACCCTCCTGAGACTTCTGCAACAAAGTGCCGGAGCTCCAAAAGAAATGACCCGCAATGTGGAGTTGGTTGGTTCTCGCCCATGCCGTGAGAGCTTCAGCCATCTGGCTGCTTTGGTGAATATATTTCATCAAGGTCGATTTGCCTGAGCCGGCCTTCCCCCCTATCCAGTATATGCCGGCATCTTTCTGGGCCAACCACGAACGGAAATTGACAACCTTCTGGTCGAAGATCCATTCGTATGTATTGGAGTACGCTTCGACAATCGCGCTCTTCCTCTCTTCGATCTTCCGGAACCGCAGGCTGCTTATGATGGTGTTTGTCCTCTGGAAATCTAACATATGAGGCTTCCATGTTTGCAGGGCCACTGCAAAGTCTCGAAATAGGTCAAAGCCGCCTTTCCATGGCATTTCGTCGTGCTCCGTGGGCCCCGATACGACCCCAACCGTCGAGGACCTGAGTGTCTGGAGTATTTCATCCAACCTGGACTGGACAGCCGTTTTCCAAACAGCGTTGCTCTCGGAGTTTCCTTTAAGAAGAACATGGATCTGTCGTTGGTGATCCCTATTGAAATCAGCATATGGGCGCATGGGAGGAATCTGCTGGCCAGCCTACAGCAGTATCAGGTTGATGCGAAAACTAATCTGGTCGCGAAGAGAAGATAGCCGCTCGCTGAGTAAGTCGAAGTCATCTCTCATCTGCAGCTCTTTCAGCGTCACGAAAAGTTTCTCGTGCCTCTTGCGCTTTGCTCTTCGAGCCCTGATGACTCCAAGCCTTGCTTCTATATCCATGGCGATAGATTTCGCGTTTTCCGTGAGCTGCTTGAGGGAAGAGTTGTCAGAGCCCCAGCTCGACGCGTCTGTACGCTCGATCTCTGGTACTGCGTCGCGGAAGTCTTTCGCTATGGACTCGAGCTCCTCGTTTTCCTCGAGCAAGGATCTCTTGGTCATTGAAAGTTCAATGGTCCTTTCCACTACCTTGCCGGCGATGGCCACGAATTGAGCCACATTGGCTGCCAGCCCGAGCGCAACCAAAGCTTCCATGGCGAATCTTCACGATCGGTAGGCCGAAGGTCGATTTCATTCGGAAGCATCACGATCTAGTATCTGACTTGAGGCTGTGACTTGCGTGTGGTATCAGCATCCCAAGCGGGGAAAGGGTTCTTCGTGGTCGTGCTGCATGCAACACGCCCTCGCCTGCAGGCTGTCACGGCATTTAAAAGCCGATTCGCCCGACACTTGGCTGCCGGAATGACTGTGAATCCAACGTTCACCGCCATCTTCTCAGAGCCTTGTCGCAGTTTAACCGGAGAGAGAAAGGAGAGAGATTGAAAAGAATGCGAGAAGGCTGGGAAGTCGACCGGACTAGAAAGGAGAGACAGGCCTGACAGGATAAGGTACTGTCCACCGTGGTGGAATTCTTGAGCTATTGTGGCGGCAGTCGCACCCACCCTATCGATGAGGGGGATACACCTTAAACCTCGCAACTAAGGTACCCCTCCAGGCAATATGACCATGCCCTGCCATGCCTCTCCCAAATACCGTATGATGACCACCGTATCATCGTTCACGTTATAGAATAACGATTCCGATCTCGAATGCCCCATGGTGTGTACCTTAGTGAGCAATCGGATAATCGTGTGCGTTCGCTTGGGCAGTAAGTAAACGGTAGGCCATTTTTATCTTCTGCGTGAACTCAACTCCGTCCTGTGACCACAGATATCCTTGTTGACCCTCTAGACCCTGCAAGCATCTTCTGAGACCTTGCGAACATACCCTCCTTGACGGACTCGACACAATGGAACACTCACAGGTACCTAGCCCGAACCACGTACCATACTACCTTGTGTGAGGTGGTTGAGTACCCCCACCAGCCCACGTTCTTATGAGACGTCACAGCGGCAAATCATAGCTAGGATGCCGTCTTTCTTCGGTCCATTCTGGAGTTCAGTGGCGAGCAGTGGCGAGGGTTGTTAGAAGTCCAGCCTGGCATAGTGTGATAGACGGCGTCGTTACCGGGGGTCGCGAGAGGATTGGCCACGAATCTCCATTCTCGTCATCGGCAGCAGTGTGCGAGCGCATTTCAAGCTCTGTGACATCCAGGTTCATTCATCCAAAACAACGCCCAATCCGAGCGCCGTAGTCAACACGTAAAAGTACAAGCCCATTGCACACCGGCCCTCGCGCCATGATGGCTCCCAATATACACCACCCAGTGGACTCTCCGTGACATGTCATCCTTGTAGCTTACAGCTTCATACCGGTAGCCTTCGCGACGCGCAAGCTCTGGCGCATGCTGAGATCAAGCATGATCTCCTCACTACCACCCGGGATAGCGTAGGCGCGGACGTCACGGTAGAGGCGCTCGACCTTGGCGCCCTGGCCGCCGCGAGAGTAAGACAGACCACCGAAGATCTGGGAGGCTTCGCGGGCGCAGAATTCGAAGGTGAGGGTGCTCTGGGCTTTCAGGCCAGCGATGGCGCCACCCAGGCGCAGCATCGCCTCCGTCTCGCCCATCTTGATGCACTGGTAGACCAGGCTCTCGAGCCAGCTGTACGAGGCCTCGACCTGCCGCGCCATGTTTGCCAGCTTCATCCGGATCACTGGGTGCTCGATGAGCTTCTTGCCGAACGTTCGTCGCTTGTTCGCATACTTCATCGCCTCCTCGTAGCATACGCGCGAGAAGCGCACGCTCTGGATGATAATGCCCATGCGCTCGTGGTTGAAGTTGGTCATGATGACTGGTAGCGAGTTAGCACCTTGTTGCGCTCCTTCACATATCCAAATAGAATATGGATCAAACTCACCCTTGAAGCCCTGGTTCTCCTTGCCCAGTAGGTTCTCGACGGGCACTTTGACGTCTTCAAACGTGATGTAGGTGGTACCGCTCGACCATACACCCTGGCAGTCCATGCGACGGGTGCTGACGCCACCCATACTCCGCTCGATAAGGAGCAACGACACACCATTCATTCCCTCGCCACCAGTGCGGACGGCCGTGGTGAAGTAGTCGCACCAAATACCGTTGGTGATCCACTTCTTTTCGCCGTTGACGATGTAGTGCTTACCGTCCTCACTCAGCTTCGCCTCGCATGTCAGGTTGGCGACGTCGCTTCCGGCGTCGGGCTCCGTAATGGCGAGACAGATGCGCTTCTCACCGGAGAGGATGCCCGGCATGAGACGGTCCTTCAAGGCCTTCTTACCGAACTTGATGAGCGGCGGTCCGCCAATGCCAAAACCACCAATCATGTTCCAGACGAAGCCACCAGAGCCGACGCGCGACAGCTCATCGGTAACAATCATCTCGTGGAAGAGGTCCCATTGCTCCGGAGGCACCGACTTCACAGAGTTCTTCACGTATTCGACCGGGTAGTGCACACCCAGCAGACCCGCCAGGTAGCCACGGCGGCCGGCCTCGAGGAAGATCTCCTTGGGCACTTCTTTCTTCTCGTCCCATTCGGTGACGTTCGGCTCGATCGCGTTCTCGACCCATTCGCGAATCTCGGCGCGCAAAGCAGCGTGGGTCTCGTTGAAGTAAGGGGAGTGGTACTGTCAACCCCAAATGTTAGCTGCAGGTGGCTGAGGGGTTGGGTTTCTTAGGTGCTTACGCTCTGGTACCAGCTGGGGTCAGCAAAAGGGATCTGGTCGCCAAACGGCTCCAAAGCCTCGCTCTGGGTCTGCGAGGCGGATGGCGCAACGGCCTTCTTGGTCGGTTTAGCGGGCTTGGGTGCGGCGTAGGCAGCGGATGGTGTCGGCGTGGCCTTGGGCTTGGAGTCGAGGGCGCCGATCATCAGTGATGGCTTGTACTTCTTGAGGATGCCCTCGTTGTGGTATTTCCAGAATTGTTTAGAGGCATCTTTGCCGGCGACTTTGGTCAAGATCTTCTTGCCGCCTAATTGAGGGTGTCAGCTTAGCTGGAGCTGCTTGCGTCATGGCGGTATGTCGCTTTGCGCGTGCTTCTCGGTGTACAATAGGCAAAAAGAACCTACCAGGGTGCTGGTCCTGGAACTTGGTCAGGTCGTAGACATCCTCATCGACAACGATCCATAGCGAGTCGGGCTTGTTATGCGACGCCACGTCGTTCTTGCTGAACGTCTTGAGTTCTGACATGATGACGGAAAGAAACGGACGACGACTGGCTGACTAGATGCAAGGTACCGGTATGGGATGCGATGGTGAGAAAGTCTAAGGAGATAGCAATACTGGTTCAACGGTATGCAGGAGTAGAAGGGAGAGGGCAAGGCGGGATTAAAGGACGTTGGCCGGATAAGAGAGACTAGGATGCAGCACCATTCCAGAGCTCTTTAAAGGATCTCGGCAGTCTGTAAGGTAGGGTCAGGAGGATCACATGCGGATGGTGAGCCGGCCCACCGATGGAACAATGGATATCCCAGCGACACCGAGCGGGAGCTGGACGGACATGGACGGGACTGGACAGACTACTACAGCTGGGACGCGCTGGGGTAGACGGTGGAGGGAGGGGGCTGCCGCTGTAAATCCTCGAAAGTCCGGGGTTTCATGGGGGTGTCGACACACTCCGACACTGTCGAGCGCGCTTCCCAGGCGCATTCTCCCTCTCCCTCGCAGGAATGATTGGATTCTGCATTCGTTAATGCGAGAGTTTGGCCCTCTGCAGGTCATGAGTCGGGTCATGTGGCCTCCCTTACCGCTGTAAGAGGCAAGGAGGGTGAGGCCAGCAAGGACAGGACTCAGGAGCCTTGGGCACAGCTGAGAGGCACTGGATTTGCATGTGATCTCCCCAGTCCGCCAGCAAAGCGCGGCGCCAGAGGCTCCAGTGGGCGGCCGCCGTCGAGCGGTGCCACTGAGCCAGCACAACCGGTTCCACCAGTCGATTTCGGGCAGTTTTTAAGCACTGCGCAGGACCGTTCAGCACTGACATCATCACTGATCGGCCCGCTTCAGAGATCTCGACCAATTGAATCGCTCCAAAAGCTGCCGAGGCACGCAGGTCAGCTGCTTCTTTTGCGGTACCGAAACGCCGAATGGCTCCCGTCTGCCAGTCTTCCTGCCCGCGAATGCTTGCATCCCGCTTCAAGCTTCAATCAAGCCCTTGAAATCTACAAGTTAAGTAACCGCGCACGCGCTCAATTATCGCGGACCGTGTCTTCGCCCTGGAAAAGCTTGAAATCGGCTTCACCCGAAGGTCAAACGGCTCATCGCCAGGAGGAGTCTGACAATGCCTTGTGTGCTTCGAACTTCGAAATGGGCTTGATGATTCATGACGCAGACCTCGGAACCTCCGTTGCTTTGCTGAAGCCAAGTACCTTTTGCCTGACAACAACTCACCTTCAACAAGAAAGCTCAGACAGCCAGCCACCTCCACAGGGGTTTACTATTGCGCTCTGGGATGGATATCGAGACGCTTACTTTTCCGCGTCCTATCACACATGAGGATTTCCTCTCGTCCAAGCGCATGCCTGGCCTCAATGGTAGAGACGAACACTTCTGCGACGACGGCCTAGGGTCCAGAAGCACTGGAAACAGTTGAGGCCAGTTTCTTCGGAGGTGATGGTGAGCAAGGCACTGCGCCCCGACTTCAACCTGGTTATACGACGAAAGAAGTGCCTGAAGGTCTCCTTCAGGTTGTTTTCGTTGTGATGGGAGGTATAGGTTTATGGCCTCTGATTGGTCATTTTATTTTTGATTTGATTGGTTCGATTAAGGGACACCTCCACTGCGGCTAGCCCCTTACGGCCACCTATCTGCTGGTCCTAGCCGGGAACGACTGCGACCTTTACCCCACCCCCCGACCTAAATACCTGAAGGAGACTGTTGCAGTTACCCGTAGGGTGTGGTATATATCTATTGTTTATCGAATAGAAAGCCCGAAGCGAAAGCTTCATCGGCTAAAAACTAGGTTACATAGAAAATTTACTATAAGCCGGCTAAACTTCGGTATAGCGATGGCTACATGCCAAAAGCAACACAAACCACCCTTAGCGCTAATAAAATTAGGTCTAAATATAACACACCCCCCAAACCTATTTAAATAATCAAGCCAATCGGTTTGCAAAAGCATTCCTAGCCGCGTTAGCTATGTTAATTATATTAGCAGCGTTAACTAATTGTAAAAAATAATAATAAAAAAAGTACCTTAATTTAAATTAAATAAAGTCTTTTCGTGCACCCGTAAAATTACTAATAAAAAATATAATTATTACGTTATTAGTCCATTTTTTTATAAGTCGTACCGTAATTTCAAAGCGCTAAATCGTTAAACCCGAATTAAAAATTTGGTATAGTAAGTCCCCGGCTTTATAAGTTTTCGCCGAAGCCGGCACCCCCTAAATTTAATAAAAAATTTACTTTCTTAAAAGCTACATCCCTTTTCCGAATAGCCTCTTTTTCTAACTAAACTATATAAACCTAAATTAACGCATTTTCCTTTACCTTTTAAAAATATAAAATAAATTAGCTATTTATTTTATATAATTAAAGTTTAATAATCGCTACTGTTAGCCTTGCTAACTAATAACGTAATTAAATTAAGAAAATCTTAGTATAAGCCGCGAAAAGTTAATATAGCTTAAATAAAAGCGAATAGTTTAAAACCTATAAAATTCTTTCCTTTATTACGTAAATAAAACTAAAAACTAATTCCTCTTTTTTAAAACCGGTTAATAAATAGCATTACTTTTTTAAAAATATCTCCTAACTACCTAGTATAAAGGGTTAATAGTAAAAAAAATAAATTTTTATTATAGCTAGCTATGCCTTAAATACTAAGTAATTTCGTTAATCGCTTAATTGTTTTTTATTTTTCTCTTAGTTAAATTAACTTCTCGTTAAATATCCACTATCCTTAGTAACGCCTTAAAGTATTTAAACTTTTACTTGCTAAAAAACTTAGTTAATCCGTTTATAAGTATATCGTTAGTATTAAAATACTTTAAATAAAATAATCTTTTATTGTATAATTACTTAAACCACATATTTTATATATTAATATGCCGTAGCTTAATTAATATACGTTATCTTTTTTTAACTATTAAATATATAATTTATAAATTATCGTAATATACCTTAAATAGTTCATTAAAATTAAAAGCGATATCTCGTATAAATCGTTATAAAGTTATTACTTTTTTAATAATGCGTTTAACATTAAAAAGTTTTATTTTCGTAATGCTTATAATAACGATATTTTAAAATCTCGATTTTTAAATAACCGGTCTTTTAAACAGCGATATTACGTATTTTTATAAAAACCGCTATAATACCTTGTCGTTCGTAAAAAAAGTATTACTTACTATTATAAACGCTTTATCGTAATTTTTGTTATATTATATAATAAAAAAACGGGTTAAATAAAAATATTAAATTATTTAGGCTATAGCATTATAATATTTTTTTAATAAATTTGTTAAATGCCGGGATAATTATGCTACTGCCCTCGCAACGTCTAGGCGCGTAATTATTACGGTATAAAAAATCGATCCGACCTTTTTTTAATAAGCTTTAATAAATTTTTTAGTAGCGATGCCTTTATACTTTTTAAGTAAAATAACTAGCATTAATATAATTAATAATTTAACTTTATTATTAATTAAGTTAAATTTATATGCTATTTTTTTAATATACCCGTTTTATATTAAATATACTTTTCGTTTAGCCCGATTATAAATAACTTTAATTTTTAAAAATTACTTAACTAGTTTTTCGTTTTAAATTTCGTATTTTGTTTTTAAAAAAGCAATTAATTGCTAAACGTAAAACTCGTATTTTTTTTAATATAATAATAAAATATCGTTAACGTAAAATAGCATTACTACTTTTTTATTTATAAACATGTAAAGTTTTTTTATTAATTATATTATTTTAACGCCTTTAAAAAATAAAGTAAATTCGTTAAATTATAGTTACGGTGCTTTTTTAAAGCTATAAAAAGCCCGTTTTAACTTTATAACTATAGTTTCGTTTTCTTTATTTCTTAAAAAACCTAGTTCTCGAAATCTTTACGGTAATTATATATAAATAAGTCTATTTTATTTATTAACGTTATTATTTAAAAATGTATTTAAAATATCGAATTACTTGCATTTAAAGTTAAATCTAATTATTATTACGGCTATAATACGGAACGATTTCGTTATTAACGTTACCGCGTATATATTAGCGCCGTATATGCTTTAAAAGTCTCCTCGCATGTAAATTTAAGCCTTATAACGGCTTAAATATTTATTTTTATTAAATTTATATATAAATATTTATTTTAAAAGTAAAATAACGCCGTTAATTTGTAAGTAGTTTAAAAGTCTTTAAATGCCTTTATTAATTAAGGCTTTTAACTTTTTTTTATAAGTTTTTTTAAATTTTAGTCTTATTAAATAGTTATAAAAGTTTCTTTAAGTTTTTAAAGTAAATACGAGGTTATTCTAGTATCTCTTATGTTTACTTTTAAATATTGTCGTAAAAATATTAAATATAAGTTTTAAAACGTCTTTATCGTATATTTTTTCGCTTTATACGCTTAACGTAATAAACACGTGTTTTTTCGGCTTAAACAATTTTATAAAACGTTTTATAAGCTTTATGTCGTATATCTTTATAACCGTTTTACATATTCGTTACCCGTATTATTTTTTTAATAATATGTTAAATATATCACTTATAAGCCCTTTATCTATATCTAAGCCCTCGCGCGCGCTAGAAATAAACAGTTTAACTACCTACGATATACTTATTACGTTCGAAATTAATTATACGTTAAACGCATGTTTTATAGCATTAAAAACGTTTCTTTAAATATTAATTACGCTCGTTTTTATAAGCATTAAACTAATCTCTCGCGTCTTTCGCGTCTCTCGCGTCTCTCGCTTCTCTAGCGTTACCTAAAAAGTAAAAAATCCTCCTAGCGCAATTAATAAAAGCACCAATTTAATAGTCTTTATTATTATTTATAGCCTTATTTGCGTTATTATTATTAATTATAGGCTTAGCCTAATTAATACCTCTTTTATTTACGCTATTACCTTTAAGTTATTACTTTTAAGCAAAGATCCTTTTTTTAATTAGTTTTTATTTTTAAATAAAAAGTTTATTATATTAAAGGCTAGTTAATCGATTTATAAAACGTTTAATAAGCTTAAAAACTTTAATTAAAGTCTCTAAACTTTTAAAACTTCTTTTAATTAGCGTTACGCCTTAAAATCGAAAAATAACGTCTTATTAAATATAACGTTTCTCGTAATAATTACCCTTTTGTTATTAAAGATCTAAACCTTATAAAATAACGAAAAAACATATCTAACGAAATATCTAATATGCGCCTTTAATATAATTTTTTATTAAAATAAATTAAAGTTCTTTTTAAAGTCTAGTTTTAAGGGGTATACCCGGCATTTATAGGTATAAATACTAAATTAGTTAGGCCGCGGGTCTATTATTATAAACAGCTAGTTTAAGGCTTAGTATTAATAATAATATATATAAAACTATTGTTATAGCGTCTTGTAAAATAATTCCTAATTATTTCTCTACTTAAAAAAAATATTATATAAGTAAATTATTACTTGCTTTACTTTAAGCCATAAGTTATATAAAAGGCCTAAGCTTATTAATATAACACGTATCTTTATTATTACCGTTTTACTTAACCTCTCTACCCCTCCGTTAAATTCCTTAATATCTAAAAAAAGCAATTCGAAGTCAATTCCTTCGTCACTCGCCTAAGTTTAAAAGCCTATAAAGCGACGGCCAAGTGTAAAAATTAGTATACTATCGTTATTTATCCGTATTTTATAAATAATTAAGCTAAATTACCTATATATTTTCGCTTTAAAGTCGATAATATAATTAAACATATCTAATTTATACATAATAATGTATAAAAATTAATACCCTATATATTCGTCACTAATAATTAATAAATACCTCTCCCCCTTATATTTAATCTTTTAATAAAATAAATCTAAATAAATGCGCTAAAATAGCTAACGAAACCAATGTTTAAAAAGTCCTTAAAAAATAATATTAGTAGCTTTGCTAACTATATAAGCCTTACACCTATAAATTAGTTATCTTTTAATTTAAACGTTACGTGCCCTCTCTAATAGCTTTTATAATGCTACTACGCCTAAATGCCTAGCGCAAAAATGCTATATATATGGCGATGCCTTTTTTAAAGTCTTTTAATCTTTTAATAGTCTACGGTACGCCCTTTTGCCACTTATCCTAAATATAACAAATATACATAATTTTAACTTCGGTAATCGTATAAAATAAAAAAACGAAAAAATATATTAAATTATTATAAGCTTAAACTTAATCGTTAACTTTAGTACTATATTATACTTCTCTAAAATACTAAAAACTAAAAAATCGTTAAAATAATCTAACTAAATACCCTTCTTTTTAAAAGCTATATCGTAAATAACGTTAGTCGAAAAATTTAAAATAAAAATAACGTTATTAAAAGTTAAATCTCTTGTTTTCTCGCTTTTTAACTTATTTAGCAAATTTTTAATAATTTTAATGCCGAAATAAGTAACTTTTAACTTCTTTTCGCCGTTAATAACGTAGTTAAAAAAGCTAGCTTTTATAATATTGTTAATTAATAAGTCTTTATTATTAATAACGTAATAAAAAGCATATAAGTTATATATTATAAAACAAGCAAGTTTATAAGCGTAAATAATAATAAAAACCAAAAGTTAATCTTCTCCTTTAAAAACGTTACCTTAAAATAACATAATTATATAAATTACGTTCTTTAAAAACCAGTTACCGCTTACGCCGGCGTTGCCTTTCTACTTCCTTTACCCTATTTTATTAAAAATAATATTCTTAAATAACTGCCATTTTACTAATTTAAAATTCTTGCAAACAATATTTATTTTAACTTAATTAAACGTTATAAAAATTTTAACTCTTAATGCCGCTTTAGCTACGAAATAATGTTACGATTAATATTTGTAAAAAGCCCTTTTTAAGTCGCAAAAGCATAAATAACCTTAATTATTTTTTTAACTACTCCTTTAGCCTTTTTAAGCGGCTAGCTTATCCCTATTCTTATTAAACTTTATAAAAATAACGAAAACGTGCCTACCCCTAATTAAATAATCTTTAATATCATAGTACTCCTAAATAAAAAAACGCCTAAACTACTTAAAAATAAAAACTTAGCCATTAAAAATAAAGCTTTTATAAAGCGTATTTCTTTGCAAAATAACCCATTACGCGGAATAATATTTACTAACAGTCTTAAAAAACATCTTAATAGCAAGCTTTCCTTAAACCTCTAACACCTCCAAACGCTTAGCTTTAAATCTAACTACCCTCTATTTAATATACCAAGCGTTAACCTTCTTCCCTTTTTTCCGAAAAACTTCGAAATAACGGCGTTTAACCATAAATAACTCCTCTTCGTTAAAAAAACCCAACTCGCTATAAAATGCCCTAAAAATTACCTTAATATCACTAAACCAATAAAAAAATCGCAAATAATTAAAATCAACCGTTTTTAATATCTATTTCCAAACCTTGTTAATGCCTTACTTTTTAAACTAATAATAAATAATCTCTGCCTTAACGTCGGCTACCCATAGCTTAAATTTATTAATTAAATTAAAATCCAAGCGCTTAAAAAGCTATAGTCTCTAAAGCTCGCTATAACCTCTATTAAAATATTATTAATAAAAATTAATAAAATCTTTTTCTCATTCGTCAAGCATCTCCTTGTTTTTAGCTACGAAAAAAGCCGAAGTAATAGCAATAAATAACTCCGTTAACATAATTAGGTTAAAAGAACTATAATAATTATATACCCCTTAAACCTCGTAAACTTATTAAAGTGCGTTAACCTATAATAACTAATCGTCACGTTTTTTAAGCTTAACTAACTTGTTAAAAAAAGCTTTAATAGCTATCATAACTATAAACAGCAAAGATCGATAAAAATAAAGGTTAATTAGTAATTATAACGAAACAAATAAACTATAAAAAATACTATAAAGTACAAACTAGGCTCATAACTATTACAATTACCCGTAAAGTGTGGTATATGTCTATTGTCTATTAAACAAAAAGCCCGAAGTAAAGGCTTCATCGGCTAAAAACTAAGTTATATAGAAAATTTGCTATGGGCCGGCTAAACTTCGGTGTGGCGGTGGCTACATGCCAAAGGCGGCACAAACCACCCTCAGCGCCAACAGAATTAGGTCTGAATGCAACAGAGACCGTTCGTTACGGCGCAGGCAGATAGGTAGCTGGCGAATTGCTTACGCGCGCGCAAGCAATTTCGCCAGCTAGCTATCAGGGTGATGGGTTGGAAGGGACGTGACGAACGGTCTCCCGTCCTTAGGTGACCTACCAACTTGGTAGGTACCTAGGTAGGCCCGGGCCGGAGACCTTCAGGCATGTTTTTGGAGCGCAGCGACCTCGAGTATTGGCACTGCGACCATTATTAGACCTGCCTGACATCCAATGGGAAGATGGCAGTATCCTCAATGGAGGTTTCAATGTCACATCAGGCACGGTGAAGAGTTCTTTTCCTATGTCGACGCAATACTCATCCTACAGTCTGGGGGAAAAATGTCTTCACGGTCCATCAACTACCTAACAAATTTCTCCTCTCGGTGACGGTACCGCATCACATGAGTGTTCCATAGAAGATCCATTACAAGCCGTATTGCCCTGCGCTGCATGCTGTTCCTTGCTGCTGCGGCACTCTTTGGGAGCTGAAGCGAAGATTCGATAGATGCTTAGGTCTCTTTCTCTTGTTCGAGGTGACGGGAGCCTGAGGCGTAGCAACTAGCTAGAAAGCTTGATCTGACCTCACCAGGTATGGCATTTCATATCACGTGGCGCGATCTTGCTAATATTAGCCTCACTGACTATGGTACACCGAGAACGATGCGCATTGCTGGGGTTCGACGTAATATCAAAAGCAGAGGAGTGAACATCAACTACCTGGATACTTCATACGATGTTCGACCTTGGCCTATTCGACGCTCTTTCGGATACTCGGTGGCTATTATCCTAATTGAACCGCGCAGATGACAACGAACGCTCATGAACTCTTGTGATCACTCTACTGATGCTGTGTCCCATCAGTATCGGCAGACAAGGATTGGCCATTGGGAAGCACTGGAAAGCTACCTAGGTATGTGTTCCGGTTTGCAATTTTAAGTCAACTCCTTTTCATGGTGTTGTGAATCGCAAAAGCCTTACACGAAGTTTTGCACCATAAACGATCGGCTGCCGTAAGCTCTCACTGTCGTTGCTCCCAATATCAGAACGCCACCAGAGTCAGCGCTCGGCACATTAGACCCCCTACGGACGGCATGACCGATAGGGTATTCGAGGGATCCTAGCAGAATCGTTCGTGCTTCCTAACTCAGCTTATCAGCTGAATATCTCCGCTAGGGACGGTGTCATACGGGCACGAGCGACCCTGACGCTGCATGTAAGATGCCCAAAATCGAAAAGCACGCTGCAGTACATGAGTGGCTACCCCCATTCACGCCATCCCCAGATTTGGAGTTGAGTGCAACGCTGCTCGATGATCCGAGACTTTGGTATCGGCCCAGAACGCCACGCCCGCATGGAAGGGTCAGATTCTTTGCTGCCCGCGCTTCGTATCGCAATACGACGTACTGCTATCGCCGGCTGCACGAGATCTACGCTGGTATGAATCATCCTGACCTATAGGCTATCGCAGGCCGCCTGTGCGCGTGCCTGTACGCCGGTGGCACGACGGTTCCCTCAATGGCAACAAGTCGCTTATCTCACGGTCTTTCCTTGCTTCTTTCCACCATCTTCAACTTCTTCGCTGCCGGTACCAATTGCGCTTGCACCATGCTGAGGAAAACACAAACGGGGACCTGGCTACCCGCCTGGGTGCCGGAGTCGACACTCCTCCTCGCCGTCCTGCTGATGTGCTGCTCGATCGTGCAATCCGCGGTACGCCCGCCCACCATGCCCCTCTCCGTCCGTGAGGAGTCCATTGCTAACCAATGCGCCCTTGCCAGACCGGCGGCTACGATGGCTCGATGCTGAACGGCCTCAACATCCTGCCGTCGTACACCAACTACTTCCAGCTGACGCCGGCCACCACCGGCCTCAACACCGCCTCCGTCTTCATCGGCGGCGTCCTCGGCACCGCCATCTCCGGCGTCGTGGCCGACAAGTACGGCCGCCGACCCGCCATCTTCTGGGCCAGCGTCATTACCTTGATCGGCGTCATCCTGCAGGGGGCCGCTCAGAATATCGCCATGTTCGTCGTCGCGCGTGTCGTTCTCGGGTTTGGTTCGGCGATCTCCGGGATTGCGTCTGGCGTTTATCTGTCCGAGGCGTTTCCTAGTCGGTGGCGCGCGTGGGGTGTTGGTTTGTTGAATGATTTCTACTAGTGAGTTGCGCGACTACGTGCACTTGATGTTGTGCGTGAACTGCTGACAGACTTCACAGTGTTGGTGCGCTGATCGCAGCGGGCGTTACGCTGGGGACCGGCAAGTGGGAGTCTACCGTAAGCAGCCTGGGATACGCCTCAAACGCTGCGAATATCTCACTGACAAGCAGTGCAGTGGGCATGGAGGCTTCCGTCGCTCGTCCAAGGCGTATTCTCCGTCCTCTGCATCATCATCCTGCCATTCATGTATGTGTCCCCGCGACCGCCGCCCCTATTCGCAACTAACCCGCTTCCACAGCCCCGAGTCACCTAGATGGCTGGTCCACGAGGGATTCTACGAGTACGCGCGCACGTCGGTGGCGCAGACGAACACCAACGGCGACATCACGGACCCCATCGCCGTCACCATCTACAAGGAGATCGTCGACACGTTGGAGTGGGAGAAGAAGGACGGCAAGACCATGAGTCCGCGGGAGATCATCCGCACGCCCACGGCCAGGAAGCGGTTGCTGATTGGCGCCTCCGCCGGCCCGTTCTCGTGCATTGCCGGAAACATCATCGCGTCGTATTACTTGGCCGCCGAACTCACCACCGCGGGGATCACGGATTCGGAGGATCAGCTTAAGGCTGTGAGTTGAAATGTCTCCTTCCGTTGACTCTACCAGAATCATGGCTAACAGCAGTAGAACGTCGTCCTGAATGTCTGGTGTCTCCTCTGCGCCCTCATTGGCACCCATCTTGCGTCGAAGCTGGGCCGGAAGCCCACGGCGCTCATTTCGCAAGCCCTTCTCATTGCGTGTCTGTTCATCATCGGGGGCTTGACGAAGATATACTCCGACAACCCGAAGGGGACACCACAGAGCTTAGTGTACGGCGACGTCGCCGTTATGTTCCTGTTCCAGGGCTTCTACTCCATCGCTTGGACGCCGTTGCTGTATATGTACCCTCCCGAAGTCATGAATTACTCGATCCGAGCGAATGGTCTGGCGTTCTCCACATTGGGACTCAATGGTCTCGCGTAAGTTACATTGCGCTTCATGTTCCGTCTCAGTAGAACTAACGTCCAGTCTAGTTGCGTCTTGGTTTTCATAATGCCAATTGGCCTCGAGAATATCGGCTGGAAGATGTACATGGTAAATGGGTCCTGGGACATTGTCGTCTTTGCGCTCATCGTGAGTCTTGCCATATTTGCAGTACTCTCCCCCCTGCTAACCTTCCCAGGCCATCTTCTGGGTCGAGACGAAAGGCCGGACTTTGGAGGAAATCGATGCGATCTTCGATGGTCAGAAGCATTCATCGGTGCCGGACATTGAGCGGGTTCGCCTGGGTCAGGATCAGGTGGACGTAACTGCTATCGAGAAGGAGTTGCAGTCCGAGGTTCATGTCCTTGGTGATAAGCAGCAGTACTAGTAGGCATCGGCAGCGAAACTTGTCCGATATAGCTGTGCACTCTCTCATCATGTCGAGAAGCAACCTCAAATCCAAATCCCGCAGCTGCCATACTACTAGTCACCTGGCTTCCTGTAATCCTCGCATTGAGATTGAACAAGCTGTTTCGCCCGAACCGTGGTATGCCAAGCCTCGGCATCGTCACGAAGCTGACCGCTAGTCCATCTTGGCCTCACTTTCCACGCACCAAGGCGAATCCCCACCGGAACCTCCCCGTCGGAACCAGCAATTTCGGGCGCTTCCGGACAGCAATACAGCGATGCGGAGAAATGCCACGCGGGGACCGCGGGGTACGATGCCGCGAGTTCATCTTGGCGGGCAACTTATAAGCTCGGTGAGCGGTACGCCGAGTTGCCAGACTTGGCACGCACGTCTTCACCATGCTGCTCCTCGCTCACGGATACGGATTGCTGCCGCTGTGCGCGCTTGCGGCGCACGCCAGGTACATCGTACCCGGCGCACGATGGCTCGATACCGACGGCAACGTCGTCAATGCGCATGCTGGTAACGTGGTCCTGGATAACGGCACGTTCTGGTGGTTTGGCGAGTACAAGCCCGAGGGCCAGGAAGAGGGCGGCGGCGTCGCGGTGTATTCGTCGCAGGATCTGGCGACTTGGGAAGCTCATGGGCTTGCGCTGGGTGAGTTGTGATGATTGTCGCCCTTACACGGGGCCGCGATTTGCTGATGAGTTTGACAGAGCCCGTCGAAGGCAGTGAATTCATATCGCCCGATAACATCATTCAGAGGCCGAAGGTCGTATACAGCGATGTGACGGAGAAGTACCATGTCAGTAGCTGGCAATTCCAAGGCAGTGTCTGAATAGGAGTGTTTACAACTTGTAGATGTGGTGGCATGCCGACAACTCAAGCTACGGGCTGCTGCTTCAGGGATTCGCGACCTCGGATACCATCGCCGGACCCTACACCTTGGTCAATGCCACGGCCCCGCTCGGGAACTGGTCGCAAGACTTCGGCATGTTTACCGACTACAAGGACGGTCGCAGCTACGCCCTGTACTCAAACGGCGACTCAGTGGAAGGGCGCGATGTCTATTTGACCGAGTACAACGAGGCGTTGACGGCGCTGGAGAAGGTGGCCTTCCGGTTCAACAAGTTCGATCTCGAGGCGCCGTCAATCATCCAGACAGAGAAGAGCTACTACGCGCTCATGAGCCACAAGACGGGCTATCGACCTAACAGTAGGTCTGGTGACAATTTGAGTTCCGTAGGGGGGATACTGACGGACCGCAGATGTGGTGGCATTCCGGGCCGACAAGCTGACGGGCCCGTGGTCGCAGCCATGGATCATCGCGCCGCTCAATACTCGGACGTTCAACTCGCAGAGTGGTTTCAGTCTCAGGATCGAAGGCGAAAAGCAGACTACCTATCTCTATCTCGGTGACTCTGTAAGTATCCTCCGCTTGGAAATATCCTCTCGCGGAGCTGACCCTTGAGTAGTGGGACCAGTATGAGCTCTGGGAGAGTCGTTACATCTGGCTGCCCATGACCATCGATGATGAGAAGAAAACACTGTCGCTTGAGTGGCACGACGTCTATGATCTTGATGTGTAAGTTCCGGCGATGTGAAGCAAACGGAAGCGACTGACGATATGAGCAGCAAATCTGGCGAATGGCACCCTGTCAAAGGCAAGACTTACTACAGCGTAAATGCTACGACGAGTGGTGATGCTTTCAAGCAGGAAGCTGTCAGTAGCCCGTTCTTCTCGTCGATAATAGCGAATGCTGACTTCCAACAGCCTTTCGCGATGGGGGGAGAAATCCTGACTGGAATATCCGGAAACGACAGCACGGTCACTTTCCACGGCGTCGAAGGCACGGGCAAGCCGCAATGGGTATCCTTCTACTACCAGAGTACGTATACGGTAGGATCTCGACCTATGTCGGACCGGGAGCTGACCAGGTGGTGTACAGATACCGACGACATGGGCTTCGGCGACCAACGTGAGTTTCCGCATCCACCTTCCCTCTGCATGCCGTATTGACAAGCCCGCAGCCGAAGGCGCGCCCGACAGAATTGGCGGGGATTGGCAGTTGAGGCGCATTAGCAGCGTCGTCGTCAACGGGAATACCGACGCCGTCCATACGCTGATCCAGCGCGACACGCACAAGGGCATTATCTTGTCGACACCGCTGCAGCTTACACTCGAGGAGGGGTCGGATAACACGATCACAATCGGTGGATTGTATAACGACTTTGGCTACAAGGGTGCGGACATTGACCACATCGTGGTGTATCCCCCCGAGGAGTAAGCGGCCGCTTTCGCTCGGGGCTAGACACCGTTGTGTAAGAAAGGTGTCCAGTTTAGAGCTGCGTCTTGACATGGTGTGGATCGCCGTTAAGAATAAATTTCGGGGTTCCCCAAGCGATGCGATTCGGTGAACTTGGAAGAGCAGACTTTCCAGAGGGGTGTCGGCGATAACATCGGCGATACTCTGCTCAGTCTGACTTCGCCGAAAAGGAGGCGCGGAAACTGTGTGATGCCTGCAAGATGCGCTGATATGACGAAAGACTATGAAATATAAAGCAGACGCCTGCACGTTCAACTTACACGCCAGTAATTTCATTTGGATACGCTTCTCACCTCCAATCTTTCAAAGGATACTCCAAGCATCCCGTCAACATGTCATCTCCGGTGTGGTTCATCACCGGTGCGTCCAGCGGCTTCGGCTTGCTGCTCTGCCTGCGCGCACTACAAGCGGACCACCGCGTCGTGGGCGCCGTCCGCAACAAGACGAAGTCAGCGGAGGCGGTGGCGAAGATCGAGTCCGCGGGCGGCACGGTGATGGAGATGGACATGACAGAATCACAGGAGAGCATCTTCGCGAAGATCCGCGGCGTGGGCCAGATCGACTACCTGGTCAACAACGCCGGGTACGCGAACCTGGGTGCTTTCGAGCAGTTCAGGTGCGCTATCTCTCTCTCTATCTCTCTCTCTCGCCCCTCGGAATGGGATAGGTAGGCTGACGATGCGACCACAGCGAAACCGACATCGAGACGCAGATCCGCACCAACTGCTTCGGGCCCATGTACGCGATGCAAGCAGCGCTGGCGGTGATGCGACCGCGGCGCTCCGGCACCATTGTGAACGTAAGCAGCATCGCGGCACGGGCTCCGCAACCCAGCAGGTAGGTAACCTCCTCCACACTTCCCACTGCCACTCTTTCCCCCTCTACTACTAACAAGCGCCCCCCAGCGCGCTATACTCGGCCTCGAAAGCATGCCTAGAAGGCGCGTCCGAGGCCCTAGCGGCCGAGGTCGCGCCCTTCAACATCAGCGTCCTGATCGTCGAGCCGGGCTCGTTCCGCACGAACTTCCTGTCGGCCGGGGTGCTGCAGACGCCGGCGCGGGCGGCGCCGGAAGACTACGCGGGCACGCGCACGGCCGAAGTCATGCGGCACTTCGCGACCGGCGGCGGGGCGCAGCGCGGCGATCCCCAGAAGGGCGTCGAGCGCATCTTCGAGGCGGTGACTGGCACCGGCCTCGGCGGGGAGTTGAGGGGGAAGGTCCTGCGGCTGGTGTTGGGGGAAGATGCGTGGACGCGCTTGCAGAGAAATAATGAGAAGTTCGTGCAGGATATCCAGCTTGGCGAGATGGTCGCGAGGAGTACGGATTTGTAGACGTTGCGGCAGATATGGAGGGGATTTGTCAGTTGGTGAGGGATATATAGAATTGACATGGCCTTCATCCCGGCATCAAGCAAGTATTGGCGGCGTCCAGCAGGCTCGAAGTGTTGTAAGAATCGTGCCTTACCGTATGATATACATATGACTCTTCATATTTACCTATTTAGGCCAGCATGAGTCCTCAGGTCAGCTTGCAGAAGACATTGTTCACTGTTGCGTTTGTCACAAATGAAACAATTGAAAGCTGCTTGCGCTGGCAGCAAGCAGCAAACCGACCTACCATCGAATCGACGTCCCGTGTCCCCACCTTAAGTGGTCGTGAGATTGCGGGGCAGACGGGGCATTCAGACCCTAGGCCGCGATAGGAAATTTGTAAACATTCTGGAAATCTAGGGACTGCCACCTCCCCACTATCTCTAGCGTATCGTTGTTTACTTACTTGGACCTGGACGCGGTCTAATTGACGACCGCGTACACACTCTCAACGAACCAAAGTTTTGTTTACTAAAATTATTCGAGAAAAATCATATTGGTCTAGTTGAAGTGCACATTCTGAAAGAAGACAGGGTACGCGACCGGCTACTTAAACGCAAGTCTGCTGCCCTGGTTGCCATCAGCACGAACATGGGGGTGGAACAGGATCAAGGGCTACCTATCACGCATCGACGCACCACGCGAGCCAGCTCACGCGCAAATACAGACATCATGCGGGAGCAAAGATGGCCCTCGTCGCGAGCAAATACGAGAACACCGACCAAGCCCAAAGCCCTAAAGCGCGTGCGATTCTCCGACCCGGGGCCCGACAGCGAGGAACGACACAACTATCATGAAGTCGCCGGCTCAGCATCTACCGGCCTGACGCCACTGGTTCGTCGCACATCGCTGAACGCGGCTCCCTCACCCAAAAGACGAAGACATTCGAACCCAATACAGCGACGCAACACGTACGATGACGAACACGACGAACTAGCGAACAGTTTCAACGACGAGCCCGCAGGCAACCGCAGAAGCTCCGGCCCAGAAGTCCGCATACTGTCGTTGCGACAGTTCGTCGACGTGCAGGGCAAGCGACAGATCCGACGAGTACGGCTCAGCGACGTGACCAACACCAGCGAACAACAGCCAAGACGATCATCACCGACGCAAGGGCAACAAGCCGAACTCCAACGGCTACGAGCCGAACTAGCCGAGAAGGACGCCGAGATCGCGCGGCTACGGAACACCCCCGCGAAGGAAGACACCTCGCGCGTGGCCGAACTCGAGCACGCAGTCGAAGCCCTCCGCGGCGAACTAGCATCCCGGTCCGCGTCCACCCGCGAGACGGCAGACGACGCGGACCTAACCCGGCTCTGGACGGCCGCGGCGCGGGACCCGTACTCCGGCACCGCGTACTCGGACGACTCCGACGACGCGGACGAGGGATTCGGGGACGCGAGCATGGCCGACCTCGCCTGCAGCACGCCGACGAAGCGCGCGGCCGCCCTCGCGAGGGCGCCGCTCCCGTCGCCCCCGAGCACCAGCCCCACGACGCCGGGCTCGTCGTCCCGGCAGCGCTTCACCCCGACGACGACGCCGCCGCAGCAGTCGCACGCCGGGGTGCAAGCCGCGCTGCCGGACCCCGAGCTGGCGTCGCTGCGGCTGGAGCTGGCGTCGCTGCGGAGGGCGCTGGCAGCGCACGAGGCGCAGCGGGCGCGGCTGCTCGCCAAGCTCTCGTCGTGCCCCGGCGCCGACGTCGAGGCGCGCCTCGACGGGGTCCTGGCCAGCCTGGCCACGCAGACCGCGGCGCTCGCGCGCACCACCCGGTCCCTGCGGCGCCTGGGCTGCGAGGGCGCCGACGCGCCGGCCATGGCGGCGGCGCTGCGCGCCGGCTTCCGCGCCGCCCGCCTCGAGCTCGAGTACCTGTCGCCGGGGGAGGAGGAGGTGGCGGCGGCGCGGGGGGGCGCGCGGGGGGGCGCGCGGGTCCTGGACCTGGTGCTCTCGCGGCTGCGGGACCTGGCGCGGCGGGCGGAGGCGGCCGAGCGGGAGCTCGAGGGCGTGGAGGCGGCGCGGCGGCACGGCGACGACAACGACAGCCCCGACACCAGCCCCGAATTGCCGTCACAGTCCCAGCTCGCGACCCAACAGCAGCAGCAAGCCGCCGACCAGGACGCGGCGGTGCGGCGCCTGAACCAGGCGCACGGGCGCGCGCTGGCGGCGCGCGACGCCCGCATCGGGCAGCTGCGCCGCGAGGCGGAGCGCGCGGTCGCGGCGCTGGCGGCCGCGCACGAGCGGATCCGCGGGCTACGGGTCGACGCGGCGCGCAGCGCGGCGGCGGAGCGGGCGCGCGCCCGCGAGAAGGTGGACGAGGTGCGCCGGGAGCTGGAGCGCGTGGTCGGCGAGAGTCCGGGGATAGGGGGGCGGGCGGTTGGGATGGGGGAGGGGGAGGGGGAGATGGGGGCACGGAAGGGGGTGGGGATGGCGATGGGGATGGGGATGGGGAGGAGGAAGAGGAAACAGGATTCCGGCTTCGGGTTGCTGGATGAGGACCGGGATGATGTTGATTTGGTCGGGTAGGCGTGGATTTTGCGACTTATCTTTTAGGCATGGATTTTGCGGCTTATCTTTTAGGCATGAGAGGACGATTTCGGTGTTTTGGATATGGCGCCGTCATTGTCGCGGTCGGCGGTTTCTTTGTCAGTGCTCGGTCACGGATTGGCGGTGGCTCGGGGATTTGTGGCGGGCATGGTCTCGGGGATACACGTGTTATGACGAATTTAGTGACTGATGAATACCGAAAAACCTAAGGTATTCATCCTTTTTGTTGGCATGTTTCTCGACATTTGGTGGTCGTTCCATTTTCCTACATTCGGGGACTGTCGTCCTGGTGAGACCTCAGCATGTTGATTCTCGACTTCTCCCCCAGGATGCCCGGGGGCATTGCAGCTCAACCATGTTCATCAAGACCGTGAACTTCTGCTGGGTTTGGCTGGAAAAACCTTGAGCAAGTGATGGATGGTTCTTCATTCACAATGGCATCGCTTGCTAGTCTGTTAAATCAGCAGCTCGGGTGTTCCTCGCAATCATCGCGCAGGGCCATCTCTCCGCAGAGCGCAGTTAAATGCGATAAAATCCTCCTTCACCTGGGTACCCAAATCAAACGTGGGCCTGAGATTTCCTTAGTTCTTGAGGGCTACGCGATGGAAGCATGAGGGAATCCTCGAACAGTCACGAGCCTGCGGCACAGGAAATTCAGCAGAGCATACAGGTAATTCCTTCATTCCCCAGTACTTAGGCAACCCCCAACCCTGCAATTCCTTACCAAGCAGGCCTCTTTTTTCCATCACCAATCTATGGACTAACTGGAAATGTAGGCAGATACATCTCTACCTTGACCAAGAATCCACGTGAAGCCGTGCCTTCACCCCTCCTTGCGCCCTCCACCTTATCTCCCGCTCCTGTTCCACGCGGTAGGACAACCTGTGACGGTGCAACACGACGTCCCGATATCGAGTGTCTTGCCCCTCCTCGCCGAAAAAAGACAGACCTGCAGCTCAGACAGGCTGGCGTCAAGTCCGCAGTGTCTGACCTCGCTACCGGCCGCGCTGGGGCCGTCATCGCATGTGTGCAACTCGATGATGGTCCAGGCCCGGGGGAGCCTCAAGGTAACCTACCGAGGTAGCTTTGAGGGGTTGTGTGCCCCCGACGTCTGCGTTAGCACTTGCCCTTTTCCCGCATTCCTCCTCCTCGGTGCCTGGCACCTACTACCTTCCCAGAAATCCCCGTTTCCCACTTGTCAACGAATCGCCGGCATCATCCGGCAGCCAGTTATTAGTCGCTGCCCCACCCTCTCTCCTCATGGCAGACACCAAGCCCGCGCCCCGTCCCGATCCCGCCATGCCCGCGAGCCAACGCACCTCCGTCACCGTCGTCGAGATTCCGCCCACCGCGCACCCGGGCTGCCCGCCCCACGTCCACTGGGCGCCCAGCGAGGTCTCGGTTGACGAGTCAGCGAGCTCCACCACAGTTGACGACATAGAGCCGCGACCAGTGCGTCAGCGGGGTGCTGCACATGTCAAGGGGGCGGTTCTGGTGTTCGTCGTCGTGGCGGTCATTTTTGTGGTGGTCTTGATCCTTGCGTAGGTCGGCCCCTTTGAGGATGGGGTGAGATGATTGGGCTGACTGGCTAGCAGCGTGCGAGATGGCAAGTAGATGCCCGTGGATTTACGATCGATTTTCGCATTTCCCAAGTGTAGTCGCTGGAGAATAGAGTGTTGGGTTGAAGAAAAGGCTGAACTATGCGAGTGATGTATGATGGGTTATGTGGATCCAATTAGTGCGGTAGGCATGTTGCGATCTTTAGAAGCAAGCAGGCGTTTTTCCGGCATTAACAGAAAAAATACATGTACAACCTGGAAGAAGGATATTTTCTCAGTTCATGGAAATTCTCGCCTTGAGCAAATAAATCACAACAACGTCAACGATTCTACAAGTGGTGAGCTTTCAGCTTTGTCCAAGATCACTGGCAGATCACTTCACGATTAAAGGCTCGGGCACGTCATCTTCATCCCCGGGCTACATTATCTCAGGAACTTGGCATCGTGTGCTCTTCATTAGACCGATGCTACTAGGACCACCCTCTCAGTGAGATCATTGAGGTCATCAAAGCTACTTGAACTAAGCTAGGGAGCAAATTGCAACGCCGGCAATGCTATCAAAGGGTATCCTTTGCCAATGGTCTTGGATCGTGTCCCCCAACCGCAACTTCATAACCCCTCGTAGAACCGGTGGACGGAAACCATTCAATCTGTTTCTGTTTCTGTCACTTCCTGGGACACCAACTGACTTAGTTGGATTCAGGAAGCTGCCGGTATGATCCGCCAGGTCCATAGGTCGTTAGTTGCTCTCTCACCGGAACCGGCGCGCTGCGGACGTAATGATTCAGGTAGCCCAGGACCTTAATCTTTGTCTTCTCCAGGTAGAATGCCTTCTGCTTGGAGGTTCTGGCTTGCCGAGCATTGGCGCGCCAGTACTGGCCGATGAGCTTGTACGTGTCCCAGAGCTCTCTGTGAGAACGCAAGATCCACATCTCCTCCGTTGAGCTCTCGGTAATCTCTACGAAGTGGTTCCGGGCGTCACGCCAGATCTCGAGGTTGTTATGCTTGGCCATCGCTAGAAACCCAATTCAGGTCAGTATGAATATC
Organism: Xylariomycetidae sp. FL0641; assembly: GCA_022376655.1. Classification (NCBI taxonomy): domain Eukaryota; kingdom Fungi; phylum Ascomycota; class Sordariomycetes; species Xylariomycetidae sp. FL0641. Next base: position 61,781 of record JAJJKE010000106.1, on the reverse strand, counting down.
AGGCTCGCGTTGCTTTTATGCAGCTTGGTGAGGCACACTTACCGGTGAGAATGTTCATGTATTCATACCCTATCTCGCCTTGGCATGGGGCCTTGGCCTGAGTAGTGCCGTCTGGGTTGCGCTTCCTGTTGTATTTATACGGCGGTAGATTCTTAAAGTTGGGGATCTTGATATCGCCGGCCTTAATCGTGAAGATGAGATAGAATGTATCCAGGTCCTTGAAAAACATCATGAAGTTGGTCACTGCCCCGGGGCACAGCAGTAATTTCATCGAGTGGCTGTTAGGGGGGCAGAGGCATGCAAAGGGGGACCCATTGTTGGCCAAGCCCCCCATTAATCCGCTGTCGGCGTTGATGGCAATGTACTTGAGGCCCATGAACCGATCTTGCATCTGTCGGAGCGGGATGGTTGAAAAGTTCACTACCCTGCACAACAACTTGAACCGGATCAAGTGGTTGGCAGCGTCCACAACGACGTCGCGTTCGGGTCCAGTGGGATCCTCCAATGCCTTGGTCTGGCAGACCTTGTACGGTGCCTTCAGGACCAATGCCTCTTCGGCGCGCTTGCAGGAATGCGCGATCCGCTGGAACTGGCGCCAAACCGAGCCATCATCCTTGGCTTTGCCTGAGGGGCTGATGTTGATGCCAGGAACACTACCAGGGCGACCAAGTCCCCGAGCTTGAAGGTTGAAGGTGTGGACAGCTGGCATGAACTCCTTGTAGGCCTCCATGAAAATCTTCAGCTTCAGCTCGTCTGGCAGTCGGCGGTAGACGGTGAACGGTTCATCGCGTTCGCTCTGGTCTTCCTGATTGCTGGGGCCATCGCGCCTGATGGGGGGATCAGTACCTGGGAATAAAGCCACGAAAATCATGTACAATGTAGTTGTGGAGGAAGCAATGCAGTAACGGGAATCTACTTACGCGAGTGCCATGCTAGCCTCGGCTTTGTCAGTAAGGGCTCTGTCGGCATGAGTGGTGGCGACTATCAGGTACCGAGGCGGCTGGAAAGGATAGTAAAGGGCGAACAACGTGCTGCGAGACATTGTGCAGGCTTGTGGAGTTGAGTTCGGGGAGATGGGCTGCAAGATATCCTAGAATCGAAAGAATCAACGGGTGATCAAATCAAGGTGTGAAAGTGTCCAGGTGTGAAGAATCAAGGCGTAAAGAATTGGCGCGTAATGCACAAGGGCTAGAGGGTCAAAGGCTAGAGGGTCAAGGGCTAGAGGGTCAAGGGCTAGAGGGTCAAGCGCCAGAGGGTCAAGGGCCTAAGCTCAGAAACATGGGGAGATAGAGAGCTGCACTGGCGAGCAGTTGCCAAGGTAGCGGTTAGGTCGAGGAAGAGGCTGGCGCTGGGAGGTTTGCAACACAGAGACTTGGGCCAGAAGTAGGAATCGTGAGAAAGTAGACGTTGATTGAACTTACGCTGGAAGGATTCACCGTGAACAGGAGTTGGGATGTGTTGTTGAGGAAGAAAAGCCGAGAGGCACTGCGTGTCACCAGAGGTTGAAGAGGAGAAGGTGGTCGATCCGAGGCGGGCCTGTACTGTGGGAAGGAGTAAAGCACGCCAGAGAGGAACAGGTGGTGGCGTGGCAGAGAGCAATCTGGCAGGCGGCGAGCTGGTAGAGCCGTAATGCCTAAGCGAGATATCGGACACCCAGAGGTTGGGACGTATGGCACCCCTGACAACGCGGCCCTGATATCTCAGTGTTGCCGAGTTACGACCTCGATAGTCACAATTCGTATCGGACTTCCCAGCCTGACAGACACGATACCGCTACTGTACCTCATTCTCAGCGCTACAGGATGCTGTGAGAGCGGACCATTCAAATCTTAGCAAAAGGAGTCACGAACCCCCCTCTCAGGGTAGAAGCTTAGCGTGAAAAGGGGGGCAGGTCGGACCCCCTGATACGAGGAGAGGTACCGGTGTAGAGAACCGGAGGTCTCTCTAGCCAGCTGCCCTCGTGTTCTCTACAAACCATACATACGCTACAAGCTACAAGATTTCGTGCTCGTCAAAGGCCACAAAGACTCTCCCTTGGTTGAAGGGCAGTAGTATATTGGAAGTATGATGGAACGGTCTTTATAACCGGAGCACGGGACGTCACGCAGGTTCTCATAACTGCATGCACCGGCTGGTACCTCTACCTGGATACTTGTACATCCATTCCATCCGGTTCATATATCATGCTCCAGCCACCACCGCCAGGTTTTCATAGATCGTCCGCTTCACGGCATAGAACGTCCCTCCCAGTTGGGTTGCCGGACCCCCGTCCATAGGCAGACCAATGCTTTCGACATCGATCCTCCCTGTCGTGGTCTTCCGCACTACCACCGATCCGTCAATCAGTAGAGTACCCTCACCTCGGAACTCTGCTGTATGGCCGGATTGTTGCATGGCCTTTCGCAAGTCCGCTAACCTCAAATCCCCGACATGAAGAGGTTGGGCTGCAGATCGTGTAGCTGAGGCCATGTTTGTGGGAACGATGTCGAGTGTTGGCTCCAGTGGTGCTTCTTTGCTGGCCTCTGGGGCTTGTTCCTCCATCTTCAGCCTCTTGTTGGCCAGGTCATCCTGCTCTTTCTGTAAGGCAAGAAGCCGCCCCGTGACAGTCGCGATACTGAGGCCCCGTACATTCTGCCATCTCAGCTGCTTAACCAGTGCTGGTGCAAGCTTCACTACCCAAGCATTGGTATCGACACTTGCGTCAATCATGGATCCCATGCTGGGAGTGTAAATATCCATAGACCCCTCGGCCAGGAGCTTCTTGCAGTCCGTGGCCAGTGTAAGCGTCTCATCTTGGCTTCCACCAATCAGGATGAGCTTGCGTGGTTGGATGAGAGGAATAAGCATGTGTAGACTTCGCTTGTCGTGTATTCCACTGAAGTCGATGAACTCGATTTGTGACTTGATCGTCATCGTCTGTGTCGTCGTCGTAACTAATTTGGACGGTCCTGCAGCCGCATCGTCCTCGGGATCATCCGGCACCCCATCCAATTCGTCCTCTACAACGTCTTCGTTGGCCGCTACTTCGGGGTCTTCAGAAACTGTTCTGGCAAGGTGAGGGCGTTTGCTCATGTTCGACCCCTGGTGCTTACCCGGGTTAGTGGCATCGTCCCATTTCCGCTTCTTGCCCAGATTCTCGTGACTGTCGCCCTTGCCTGAAAGATCGGCCTCGGCTCGGTCGCCCACATCGCGTTCTTCGGCCCGTAGGAAGTCCTCTGGTCGGATCAACTCTCCATAGTCATCATTGCGCTTTCGTCGCACTGGGTGTGGAAACATCCGGTCGCGGCCCTTCTTGTTCCTGACATCGAAGTCATAGACCCCTCTCTTTTTGAGCAACACATTGATACCCAAATCCTCATCTGTCAATGCTGCCTTCTTTCTGCTCGTCTGGCCCATTGTGGTCGCGGCGTTGAGTGCTCTACCCTGCTGTTCATCTTCCGAGTCTTCGGTTTCCGATGACGATTCCGAGGCCTCATCAGCAACGTCTCCAGCTGCTTCCAGTGTGGTAGTACCCCCGCTCTGCAAGGTAGTCTGCAATTGGCGTTTCTGCGCAAGCCACTGCTGATACACTGCTAGGTCATGACCTTCAAGCGCTATCTTTTGCGCGTCGGTAAGCTCGAGTTCGTATGTGGCCTCACCATTCTCGTTAGGCAGGCCCCCCTCTGAACGTTCTTTCCACCAGTTCCAAAGGGTCTTTGCCAGAGATGAGCGGGTCTCGGAAATCGCGGAAGGGTACTCGGTAAGAATGACCATATTGTTTGGGTCCTGGGCGATTTGACGCAATGCCATGTTCGAAAATCCCCATTCAAGACTGGTATCGCTGGCAAGTATCACCTTCCCCGGGGGCGAGTCGGCCTCAGTGTCGAGATTGAGCACTTTTTCAACCTGGCCTTTCCTGTCCAGCAGTCTCAGAAATCTGAAGTCGAAAGGGCCGGCTTCCTTAGCCTGCTTGGACCCGGCTGTGGCACCGTTGACCTTTCTCGAGCCATCGGCGACCGCTTCGAACTCGCGGACGATACTATCGTCCATCCACTCCAACATACTCCGCGCGTATCTCATGGTACTATGGATGTTACGACTTGCAAGATAGATCTTGGCAGCCTTCAGCTGACCATCTTCTGTGGCAGCATCCGCACGCCAAGCATGTTCCATGAGGTACGCAAGCTCCAGTACACGCGCGCTGGAGTCGATGGGAATCAAAACGGTCCCTCCCCTGGCCACGCAGGACTTGACTTTCTCGAGTAGCTGCTCATCCCGCTTCGCTCGGCCTCCAGACAGGGACGGTTTCTCTCCACCCCTACTGCTACAGACCAGAGCAGTAGGCTTTCGTAGTTGCTCGATGACCTCGGCACCTCCCCCACCAGCGCCGCCCAACCAAGCCGCGCCAGCGTATACATTTTCGCGACCCTGGTTCCAGTCGACAGCGTATACGATAGACTCCAGACCGTGTTGTATGTGCCAGATGGTACCACCAAGCGTATGACCTGAGTTGTAGGCAGTGATGGTGAGACCGTTGAGGGGTGGAGAGAAGGGCGAACCGAGCGGCTGATGGGGCTGTGAGTATTTGAGAGGGTGTATCAGGGAGAAGTAGGTCGCGATCTCTTCGGACGTAGGTGCCTGCAGGAGGATGTCGGCCGAGTATTCGTGATTCGTGTAGGAGACCTCGTCAAGGGAGCTGGGAGGGATGGTGGTGGCGGCTGCCGGAGTGGACGAGTATAGATCTTGCAGAAGCGTGCGGCCGAGCGCGATAACCGGTGTGGTCGCATAGACCGGTATACGGGTGAACAGAGGGAAGTGCTTGCAGCAGTGGGCATAGGCTGCGATATGGCTCGTAGTGGCGTGGGTGAGGAGGATCAAAGAGATGGTCGGAACTTGTCTACAGGAACGAGCGCAGTCAGCACCAGTACATACACGCACACATTCATACATTCCTCGATAGAAGGAAAGGGGACGTACTTCTCAAGCTCCTTAAGCTTGGAAACATCAAAAGACTCGTCCCAGCCCACGTCGACAAGGACCTTGATGCCTCCATCTAGCTCGAGGATGGACTGCGAGGCAGCCGAGTCGGACAGAGCCCCCTGCAATGGGCTGAAGGTGAACATAGCTGCATATTACCAGACACCATGCACGAGGGAGGGTACGTGGGAGGTGATGGTGATGGTAAGTAGGTACTATGTTTTGCGTAGAGGCTGGCGACCAAGACTGCGCGGATTGGGTACCTGCTTGGTACTGTAGGTAGGTAGTCTGTAGGTATGTTGAAGTATGCAGACCTCGGCGGGAATGCGATTGAAGTTGAAGTGACGGCCAATCCCGTCGCGTCAAAGAATTCGCGGATGGCCCACGTTGTAACACAGCTTCAACTGTCCGGGTTGACAGCCGCTGCAGTCCAGCGGCCTGCCAGACTCCAGTGGCTGGGGCCCACTAGTCAAGCTCTCAGGTACTCCAACCCGGACGTCACTCAGCGCCTGCCCAGCTGGCCAGGCTTGCCAGGTCTATCGATCTAGCCCACATGCAGCTAGCCGGCCGCTGCATCTGATGCCTGGAGATAGAGCACCCCTGCCATGGTCGGAGTGCCGGAGAATTGCCGGAGGGCAATCGTGTCAACAGCCCAACTACCTGAATTACTGCCAGGTGGTCCCCTGAGCCGCCGCTGCTGTCCAGTGTCGACCCGATGTGGGAATAGGATCATCTCCATGCCACTTCTCCCACTTCCGTACCTAAGCTACCGCGACCACCACTCAACTCAACAGCTTCCAGCCCGCAAATTGCCATCGCTGCAGAAGCCGGCACAGTCTGTTGCTGCTGCTGCTGCTGCTGCCTCCTCCAGTGGTTTGGCCGCCAGCGTTCTTCCAGCTACCGTTTCTCAGCTTTGCACCCATACACTGTTTAACATGGAAAAGTCATCCTCCATCGTGAATCGCTGCGATTAGTTCCACCACTTTCGCCGCTTCTCTCGTACCAGCTCACGGGGTCTATACATTTGCGACCCGTTAGGAAGACTCGAGGGAAGCTTGACAACGCCACTCCGAACCAACAATTCCTCATCATGGCCGACCACTCGATGTACCACTCCCTCGGCCAGGGCGAGCAGTTCGACCCAAACGACCCGAACCGAACGACCCAGCCTGCGCCGCCCCAGTTCCAGCCTCCCGTCGCTCAGCAGCCCTACCAGCAAGGTGCACCATACGGCTCGCCCGCGCCCCAAGCTCAGCAGTACTATGGAAGTCCTCCCCCGGCGCAGCCATACGGCGGACAACCGCCCCCGCCAGGCGATGGAAATGCTCTCGCGGCGCAGATGGCTGGCATGGCACTGGATGGCCAGCAGACTGCTAGGAAGAAGAAGAAGGATCGTCATGCCTTCCACAATGTCGAAGCACCTGCCGGCTCGTCGCAGCCGTACAATGGCATACCGCCTCCCGGCACCCAACCTTCGGCTTTTTTGAACGCCGACCCCTCGGTTCAAACAGGAGGACAGTTCGTCGGACAGTCTCCCATGAGCCCTATGAGTCCGAACATGTTTCCCGCCCCTGCCAGTTCACCCTGGCAGCCCGGTTCGACCGCCTCGCCCGCCGAGTTTGCTGCTAGGAACGGCCAGCCTGAGTCCGGCCCAGCCCCGGCTTTTGTGCCAGCTTCCGGAGGTGGTGGCGTTTCGCCCGACGATATTCCCAGCGTCCCCGTATCGAGAGACGTGCCCCAACAGCACTACCTCACTAATGTATATCCCACCTTTGAGCGCCACGTGCCACCCCCGGCCGTTGTGTCCTTTGTAGCCTTTGACCAGGGCAACTCCTCGCCCAAGTTCACCCGCTTGACCATGAACAGTATCCCGGCCAGCTCAGAGGGTCTTCATAGCACTGGCCTGCCACTGGGGCTCGTACTCCAGCCCCTGGCACGGCTGCAGCCTGGAGAGATGGAGATCCCCGTCTTGGACTTTGGTGACCTGGGACCTCCAAGATGTCGGAGATGTCGCGCCTATATCAACCCCTTCATGATGTTCCGATCCGGTGGCAGCAAGTTCGTCTGCAACCTGTGTACATACCCCAACGATACCCCCTCCGAGTACTTTTGTGCGACCACGCCTCATGGTGTGAGAGTGGATCGCGACCAGCGGCCGGAGTTGATGCGAGGAACAGTCGAGTTCACAGTACCTAAGGAGTACTGGACAAAAGAGCCTACAGGTCTCAACTGGTTGTTCGTGATTGATGTTACACAGGAGTCTTTTAACAAGGGCTTTCTCGAGGCGTTCTGCGAAGGTATCCTCGCTGCTCTCTACGCTCCGGGAGACGAGGAGACGGACGAGAACGGTGAGCCCAAGCGCCGAATACCCCCAGGAGCAAGGGTTGGGTTCGTGACATTCGACAAAGACATCCACTTCTATAACTGCAACGTAAGTTTCGTTGGTCTTCCCCCATCGGCGGATGCGAGCTGACATGCGCATTAGCCCGCCCTCGAGCAAGCGCAAATGATGATCATGCCAGATATCGAAGATCCTTTCGTTCCGCTCAGCGACGGCCTCTTCGTGGACCCCTACGAGTCAAGGGATGTCATCACCTCCTTGTTGACACGCCTGCCTACTCTGTTCGCACACATCAAGAATGCCGAACCAGCTCTGCTCCCGACCTTGAGTTCTTGCTTAGCCGCCTTGGAAAAGACAGGAGGCAAGATGATCTGTTCGCTCTCTGCGTTGCCAACCTGGGGACCTGGAAGACTCTTTATGCGAGATGACGGCAAGTATCCCGGAGGTGAGATCGACAAGAAGTTGTTTACCACCGAACATCCTGAATGGAAGAAGGTCGCGGAGAAAATGGTGGCGGCTGGCGTCGGAATCGACTTTTTTCTGGCTGCCCCTTCGGGTGGTTATCTGGATGTGGCAACTATTGGTAAGTATCGTCCTCACGGTCCCAGATGATCCAGCAGGGCTAACTGCATCAGGTCATGTTTCTGCGACGACTGGTGGCGAGACCTTCTACTACCCCAACTTTGTAGCTGGGCGGGATAATGCCAAATTGTCACAGGAGATCAAGCACACGGTAACTCGAGAAACGGGTTATCAAGCGCTGATGAAGGTCCGATGTTCCAACGGGCTGCAGATTTCCAACTACCATGGCAATTTCATCCAGCACACCTTTGGCGCAGATCTGGAAATTGGAGTCATCGATGCGGACAAGGCGGTCGGCGTGACTTTCAGCTACGATGGCAAGCTTGACTCGAAACTCGACGCCCATTTCCAGTCTGCCCTCCTTTACACCACGGCCTCGGGTCAGCGAAGAGTCCGGTGTCACAATATCATCGCCAGCGTCAGCGATAGCGCTAGGGACTGTATGAAGTTCGTGGACCAGGATGCGGTATACACCATCCTCGCCAAGAATGCTGCTACCCAGCTTGCCACGACTTCCAGCTCCTTGAAGGACATCCGCTTGGGCTTGACCGAGAAGACGATCGATATATTGGCTGGCTACCGCAAGAATTTCTCGTCGCAACATCACCCACCTGGCCAGTTGGTCATGCCGGAGAAGCTGAAAGAGTTCTCCATGTATATCCTCGGTCTGATCAAGTGCCGGGCCTTCAAGGGCGGCAGTGAGACATCGGACCGCAGGGTTCACGAGATGCGCATGATCAGGTCGATGGGTGCGACAGAGCTTAGTCTGTACCTCTACCCGAAGATGATTCCGGTGCATAATCTGAACCCTGAAGACGGGTTCACTGACGAGCAAACCGGTCAGCTGAAGATGCCGCCCGCCATGCGGACATCCTTCAGCCGTGTGGAGCCTGGTGGTGTGTATCTGGTGGACAATGGTCAGCAATGTCTGCTCTGGTTGCATTCGCAGACATCGCCGAACCTCCTCGTGGACCTCTTCGGCGAGGGCAAGGACAGCCTCAACTCTCTCGACCCCTATAGCTCTTCGTTGCCCGTGTTGCAGACCCACCTCAATGCGCAGGTGCGGAACATTGTCGAGTTCCTCAGGGGCATGCGTGGCTCCAAGGCTCTGACCATCCAGCTTGCAAGGCAGGGCATCGACGGCGCCGAGTACGAGTTCGCGCGCATGTTGATCGAAGATCGCAACAACGAGGCTCAGAGCTACGTCGATTGGCTCGTCCATATCCACAAGGGGGTACAGCTCGAGGTAAGTTGAATATCTCATCCAAGCCAACAGAATTCTATGCTAACTCATACTTGCAGCTGGCCGGTCAGAGACGGAAAGAAGCGGATGAGGGAAGCTCGTTAGCGTCCAGCTTTACTGGTTTGCGGCCGCAATACTGGTAGTTCCTAAGACGAGACAGTATCACGCGTCACCGTGAAAAAAAAAAATAAAACAGTTAAGAAGGCAAGGCATTGAGAGCAGTGACTGTACCCTTGATCTCTGTTATAGTGCTTCGGACCGTCTCGGTCACTCGAAAACCCACAACACGTCTGTAGAAAGGCCCAAGTTTCGTATGGGAAATCTTTCCGAATCCCAAACTCCAGCATTCCTGCCGCTCTGGTATCTGGCAATTACGGATCAAGCCGTCTCGTTGCCAGCAACAAGACTCTCTCACGACGACCGGAAAGCCAACTAGTGTTTGAACATAGATGCCCAAAGCCCGCGCCGTGCAGTGCCGGGCCTTACAGTTCCGGGATGGGGAGAGGTCCTTCTTTTCTCAACCCATAGTGAAGTGCAGCCTCCTCGACGGCCACGAGCTTCAGTTTATATGCATCTCGCCCAACCCGGGAAGAATCTTGGAGTTTGGTATCTGGGGTTTGCCCAAGCCACGGTGGTAGCACTGCATCGCTTGATCGCTTCCTCTCTGACAAGCTCTGGTATTTGCGCTACAATCAGAAGAGTGTCTCCAAGCTCATTTCAGTACAACAGAAATAGGAATGCCGGTCCGTATTGGGGAAGGCAGCCAAGGAAGAATATGCAGGCAAATCCCAGGCTTGGGACAAACAGAAATCCCAGCAGCCAAGTCGAACGAAGACGGTGTCGAGTGGTGAATGTTGCGTCGACAGTTGCCATGTCCCGACACTCTTGTGTCCGATCTCATCAGTAACGTATACATAGCTCTTGTGCCGGGGGATGCATCCGGTTGCAACGTCTTTGAAACAGCAAGACCGCCAACGTGTTCGTTTCGTTCGCTCGCTCGCTCGTTCGATCGCACATCCCCCATCTATCACGTCGGGGAACGGGATGGGATGGGCGACAAGACGAACAGACCAGACGACGATTGGGTTGCCTCTCCCCTATTCCCGCTTCCACTTCCCCCTTTTTTTTTTTTTACCTCTCCCTGCGGTTTCATCGCCTTCCCGCACAGACGCGTAACCACGAACAGGCAAGTCGAGACGAGACGAGACGAGCCGCAAAAACCCACCGCCCCTGGGCGGCCCCTCTCCTCCTCCGCAGATGGGGGGGGGGGACAGGGGCCGGACCCGCCCCATACCGTAGCTAGGTAGGGCCCACCGGAGCGAGGGCAAGGCAAGGCACAAGGCAAGGCCTACGCGAAATACAGGAGGACGGACTCTTTGCCGGGCGGGCTGGGGATCTACGATGTCCATCTATCTATGTATGTATCCCGCGGTTCTCGGGACGTGGAGGGCAGGGGATCTACGGTACGCACCCGAGCGGCGAGCTGAAAGAAAAAACGAAAGTCGCGAGGACGGCGCGAAGGCGTGGCGATCGCCCGCGGATCCGCGAGCCTGTCTTCCGTCCGGTGAACCGCCGCACCGGGCACCCCACGCGCTGCGTCGTCGTCGCCGTCGCTTGCCTGCAAATTGGCCGGCACGGCGTTCATCTGTGCTGCTGCTGCTGTTGCCTGTCGTGCCGAGCTGTCTTTACCTCGGGCCCAGCTGTGGGGAGCTGGCTAGGTAAGTAGCTAGGTACGGTACCCTTGCCTCACGGTTGCTGCTGTTGGTGGATAATAATAGATCTGGTCTGGTCTGGTCTGTCTGTCTATCTCCTATTCTCAGCAACGACATGGCCTGCCTGCCTGCGTGTGCACGACGACGCCCGGGAGGAATCTCCACCTCGATACGTATCGTATGTATGTATCGTATGTATGTATCGTATCCAGATCGAAAGGGGGGACAGGACAGAAAAGCACAGGGCTGGCAGTTGATGCCATCCCCCATCTCCGGAGGCCACGCGTCCGGCGCGCCCTGGGCGCAGCAAGACCGGACGAACCTAACCTCTTTTCGCGCCTCTCGCGCCTTGTCGCGTGATCTCCGGGCCGCCCGGCCAGATAAGGTTGTGCGAGGAAGAGGCGAGACGACGGGAAAGGCAATTTCGCTGTAGGGACTTTCTACCTACCTACCTAACTGCATGCATTTCTTCCTTTCTCCGAGGTCCCTTAACGCGTGCGCGCGTGCGTAAGCATCGTCCGATTTAGAGTAGGTGCGCAGCCAAATACGGGATGGATACCTTCTATTCCTTCTTACGAATGGCTTCTTCTACTTCTTTCCCCTTCCAACGAGCGAGCAAGCGATCGCATCTGCCGTCCCCGCCAGCGAGAGAAAGAGGGTCCCGTCTCGGGTTGCTTATGCGTGGAGCCCGAGGGAGCAGAGCGCTCGGATACAGCTGGTAGGTGCTGACCGAACCGCCGAGAGGACAACCAACGACGACGACGACGGGGGGAGGGGGGAGCATGAGAACCACAACCAAATAACCACCAGTTCCAGGAGGCGAAAGAAAGCACGCATGGCATTCCCTTTCCGGTCACTCCTACCTGTATCCTTACGCCGACCAACGGCCACCGCACCTGAAACACAGCGAGGCCAGCGGTTATTAGCTACCTCACTCTATTCTCCGTGGGTAAGGTACTTATTAAGCAACCAAAAGCAACCTGGCGAGCAGCGAGATAAGGTACCTGGCAGGTATTACGGGTCGTTGGCCAGTGCTCTACATTCCAGTACTAGGTCAGGTCAGATATGCATCCGTATCCATGCTCGCCATGGTGCACATGCATGTGTCGTTCAGCCGCTCAGGTATGGGGCGCGCGCGCGAACACAGACCCAGAGCGCTGGGTCGTGCGGGCGTCCAGCAATTGTGTCTGTTAACTAAGGTAACGGAGCTATTGAATCCACGAACAACGTGTGTATGGGAATTGTGTTAGCAGAGCGTAGGTATGTATAATGGTACCGCGGTCAAGTCAGGATGATGAGGTAGGTATGATCTGATATGGTATGGTATGACGCGACACGACACGACACGACACGAAACTCTACAATACCAACCAACAGCAGCATTGCATTGGTCACTCGAGAGATAATGGTGGTGTGCCAGTGTGTGTGTGTGTGCCACCATTGCGCAGGAGGTCGCAGTCACAGGACGCTTATTACTTTATTAGGTACGTTCGCGGGGGGGGCGGCGATCGCGTTACACCGTCAAGTCAGCCCAAAGTCGCAATGGTCAGCACCTACCTATTCCCTCCTCCTCTTCCACAAGTCTGGTTAGGGTGCGAAGGATCGCTCAGTTTGATGTTACAGTAGCTGGCTACCGGTATCAATCAATCAATCAATCAATCAATCTACCCTAAACCAGAAGAACCCTTACCCCAACACCCTCATACCTCCTATCCATCAGCCTTCCTCTGCACAATTACCTACTTACCTCTGACCATCCCCCCATCCTACGAATAGATACGTGTCGGCGCATCCATCATCCATCTCCACCGGCCCGACGGCCATCCATCTCCATAAGTATTCTAGAACGCGCCCTAAGCCACCTGTCGGGGGTGTGGTCTGGCCATCCGCCGCGCTGGGTCACCACGGCCGCCGCCCCCCCATCACGCGGCAGGGGGGGGAGCGAGGGACCGGGGCCTGGAACCCCTCTACATAGGTATCTGTCTGGGGCACACACACTACCTAACCTACCTAGGTACTGCGTCGTACGTAGCTAAGTAATACGTACCTACCTACGCACGCATGCTCCGTCCGTCTGTCTGAGCGCCCCCATGGCTGCTAGGTGCTGAGGCCTCTCTCTCTCTCTCTCTCTCTTCTCGGCGCCACGCGGACGGGGGGAGGGGGAGGGAGTCGGTTAGTACTTGGGTAGGTAGGGGCAGGGGCCGCGGCGGGCGCGGAAAAGGGGGTTCATGTGTGCGTGCGTGCAGTGGGCGGCGAACAATAATAAGTCGTGCGCGGTCTTACCTTATCACTGAGCGGACCTCGCGGTGCTGGTGGTGGTCCGTCACGAATCCCTCTCAGCAGCCAGCCAGCTAGCCAGCTCGTGGTTTACATAGGTAGGATGATGTGAAGGGAGGGGGGTAAAGTTGATGTATTCTGTAGGTTGGATATGCCCTGTAGGCTACCACTGAAACGGGATTTTATAGCGGAACGCCCGCACCTTCCACCAGATGAGGTGTTCAGCTCTGCACGGTTGATTAATAACCCTGGTGCGTACCGTACATGCTATACTGCCTTGTACTATAGCACGTGTACTATAGTAATCAGAGGCGTATCCTCCTGGGTAAGGTAGCCGGTAGGAACGAGCAAGGCATGGCCAGCGACTGGGGCCGATAGATACGTAGGATGACACGGTGCGTACGGGTACTAACTGAGTGGGCTGAGCAAAGAAAGGCGCAGGCGGGCGGGCAGGCAGGCAGGGCTGAGGGATGAGGGATGAGGGATGAGTCTTTTCGTTTGGTTCGTGCACAAGTCATGGCCGGCAACGTGCGGTGCGTGCTCGGTGATGATTCAGTCTGATCGCGCATTACTGCTGACCTACCTACCTTACCTACCTACCTTACCTACCCGAGCAAGTCAGTCAGTCACCACCACGCGCGCTGTCTGTCGTCTGACTTTGCACCATCAGCATGCCGAAGCAGGGAGGGGGGCGGGAGGCAAGCAAAAAAGCCTAAGGGCCGAAGTTGGGGAAGTGTGCATGTGCGCCAGGCCCGACTGCCTTTTTTTTCTCTCTCTTTTCTCTTCCTCTGCCTCTTGTCCGTCCCCCCTTCTCCCCCCCCCTTTCCCCGGTAGTACATGCGTGTACTACTTGTGTAACTCGCACCGATTCGCTTCAGGTCCTACCCGAGCACGGAATAGAGTTACTGTTATTACCGGGTTGGGGCCGAGGACGATTAGAGTTTCCGAAGTCATATTAAGGTTAGAAATAAGAATATCCGCCCGCTACCCTACCCAACCCAACTCATGGCAATGAATAAGCCAGAGGCGGCATCGGGTGCGGACACGGTTGGAACGTAGCCGAGGAGAGCTAGGTGAGGTAAGGTAGGTTAGGGGAAAGACTTAGGATAGCATAGGCCAAGCCTCCATCCAAAGTCTATCGACGCTCGCGTGAGCACCGCCTTGCCAGGCCCTGCTGAGAAGTACCTGGAGCACCTAGGTAGGCAACTTCTACCGAGACCAGCACGCAACCTTTGCCGCCAGGCGTGACTTGTGCTAGCTGGGTTCAGTAAGCAACCATGTCACCATATCTTGCTCATCACCGACTGCCATCTCAAGCGTGCAGGTCATACGTTCCACCATATTCGCTACCTAAACTCGGCTGTCGTGCTCTGGAGCTCTCTACTCGTCTCGTGCTTTTTGGACAGGCTGCTGCTTGCCTGCCCCTATAACAAAATCCGCCATGCTGGAGCACTACACTATGTACAGAGAAGACCTAGGGGCCGCCTGGTTCAGAACCATCCGCATACCCCTTCCGGTGGCTAATGAAACAAAACACTGTCCGTGACTCCATCTGGTTGACCCGATTCGAAGACCACTGTCTGTAAATGCGCGCTGTCCCGTTCAGAACGAAAAGAAATAACCGAGCCGCAACTGGAGCTCTCAATGTAGCACAACATACCGGGCGTTCCCGTCAGCTTTTGTGCTTCCTGCCCCCAAACGCCGATATTGATGCAATGGTGAATATGGTCTCGTCTTCATACACGTCCCCCTCTAGATGCAGAATTTGCGATCCAATGACCGAAGAGCTCGTGCATCTTCCCCGCGAGACATGTCGAGACCGGCTGCGGGGCCAGTCGCTCCGGCCGTCATGGCTCTCGGGGAACTTCCCGCGCTGTTGCTGCCAGGGTTCGCGCTGTTGGGCTCGGAATTCGCCGGCGTCGGATGAAGAAGCAGGGCCGACAAGCTGGCCTTGTTCGATGTTCCGTTGGCCCCATCCGAGCCCGATGTTCGGGGCGGGGATACCGAGTGTGTTCGGGGCGGCGTCAGGCCGCGCGCTGTCGGCGATGGCATAGCTGGCAGAGGTGCCGGTCCCTGTGGGTTGCGAGCACTGGTGGCAATGCGCGGGTCGATCATGACGGCCTGCGCAGCTTGGACCTGCAGCTGTTGTGCTCGAGGTGAGAGGCTCGAGGATCGTCCGTCCATGTGATAGGCTCGGCCCATCGCACTGGTAGTGACCGGTGCTGGAACTGGAAACCGCTCGGGCTCGTAACCATTCATGGGTCTAGCATAGATGGGGCTGGGGCCGGGGCCGCCAGGTGCAGAGGTCGGCGGCATGGGTGGAAGTTGAGTCGGTCGCTGCGGAGGCGGTTGCGGTCTGCTTTGTGGTTTCATCTCAGGCGTGAGCTTTCCTGTCGGCCAAGGCGGTGTATGGTTAGGCGAGGGTGGCCATGGGCCCATCCACGCTGGTGCGCCCCAAGGATAGCCGTAACCTGCTTGCTCTGGAGGCGGTGCCGCAGGCTGGTTGTAGGGTTGCATTGGTGTTCTCGTTAATGCCGGTGGATTGGAGTCGTGTAGACTTGTCTCGGGATACATTCCCTTGGCCGGAACAATGTGTCGAAGTTGGGGATCGGTACTCGGCTGAGGTAAATCGGGTGCGCCAGGCTGTGGCCGCGAGTAGTACGAGATCAAGTGAAGATGTTGCCCTTGTTGTGTCGTGATGCTGAAGGACTGCTTCATGAGCCCATCTGCCTTGTAACGGTACCCTTCAGGCTCGCCGTCTTGGTCTTCATCACTAAGTCGACCATTTTCCGGAGTCCTTCCGTTGCCGCGGCGCGAGGTGCCACCAAAACCACTCCCCCTCTTGCCCTCCATTTCCCGGTAAGTGAGGAAGCTGCCGGACACACGGCTGGCGCTCCAGGACTTTCCGTCGGTCCATCGGCGCATACCGGCTTCCCTTTCATCCCATACGAAGACAGAGCCCGATCGAATCGACTGTCGTTCCTTCTCTGATAATCGTCGCTGTACGCGAGGTAGAAGACCGAGTCTGCAAGCCTCGAAGAGCTTAATGGCGTCGGCGGGTGTCCGCACTAGGCCGTGATATGTTTCCATTGTGAAATCGAGATTTTTGTGGGTTTGCGAACTGGATCGTGATGTCGCAAAAAGGTGAGAACCGAGGATCTGAGCACGGCTACCTTGACTAGGAGGTGATGGCTTCTTGTAATCCTACCCTTTCCACCGCGATGACTCCACCGGGACCTCAGCCGTGGGTCATCCAGCAGTTCGGCGATGAGAGACGACAAGTACCGAAGTGGGGACTCAGAAATAAGCTGGCGTGGTCAATTATGACGATCCTGGTCATCCGAATCGCGAGGGACAACGGCTTCTTGGCGGTTTCCGAAATAGCGGGCAATTCGAGTCGATGCGGCCCCAGATAATGCAGGTGGTGATTGTGGTCCAGATATGCGGATCCCCTGGAGAACACCAGATTAGCCCTTGTACCAGGTAGATCAAGCGATCAATGGAAACGTGCGCGTCGAAGGTTATTAGACGACAGTCGTAAGGAAATCCAGTTTGGACAGGCGTGCGAGACGTGCAGGGTATGGGGTGGATATCTGCGGTGCGGAACCTGATACCACGTCGATCTGACACAGCGAGCGACCACACGAAAAAAGAGACCACTCGATCCGCGAAACACCACCAGGCCATCGCCAAGCTCTTCCACTGGCTCCAGCAGTAGATATCGCCCTCGTTCCCACGATACTGGACACTGCGTGCCGCCTGTGCCGGGGCCCTTGTGGAGATCCCAGGAGCTGCCTCGGATCTCCCAAGGCTTCAATAAGCTCGTAGAGCCTCAGGAGTTGGCGTGTGCACGAGGCCATCCGCAGCAATGGAGCAGAATTCCCGGGCCTGGCGTGCATCATGGTCCCCGCCGATGCATCTAGCACAAAGCTCGGTGACAGCGCCTTCACCGGTGAGGCTCTGTAGTGGAAGATTCCGACCTGTATTTAGATCGAAACCCACTTTCCCGTGGTCAGGGTCCCACGAAGCAGTGACTTACAAGCCATTGTTCACATCCCACTTGGGTACAGAAAAGTCGTGACCAGGATGAATACAGACAATACATACCACAAATTGAGCCTGGATTGGCAAAGAGCGTTGACGGACGACGGAAATTCCTGGCCCACTCTAGTGATGCTGGCGATATCACTGCCGTTGTCGTTGGTGATTTTGACGGCACAACTGATACGGGTCACGGGGAAACTCGAGTTGATAATGATGACCGAGGTTGCTTCAGACCAGGAAGGGGCCGACCGGGTTGGAGCAAGGTAGCGGGGGTGAGGGCGACACCTCGGATCGGAATGTGGGAGGCAGTTGTGTGGACACTGCGACGGTGCAACCGCGTGCGTGCGTACGTACGTACTCACTCGACTTGAGATTCGAGGCGTCAAGTGACGATAGTTGTAGAGGGGTGAAAGGGGGCCTCGAGGTTCTTGAGAACTCCGAGCCTTGATTAGGCGGACCACTCCGTCAAGCAGGGCAGGCCCACAGAGTCCACTGATGGACAGGAGAAAGAGGCAGTTGGGCCGTGTCTGCCGGACTGCTGGCGACGGGTCGAACAAGGTTAAGATTTAAGTTGACCGTCGTTTGGTTGGGCCAGGATGCCGTTGTCGACCGGCGCTTTTGAGTTGGTGTGTAAGCAAGGCGTGGCCCGCGTGGGTACGGAGTACCAGCTATGTACCAGTGTAGACCAGCCCACCGTCCACGGAGATTCTCCCTTTCCTGGAGAAGGCTAAGGACGCTGCTAAGGAGAGGCTGACGGCTGATTCACGCTGAGCTGAGTTCACCTTTAAAGCTCCTCGGGCGGATAAGCTGCTTTGGCTGCCCAGACTCTTCCGCCTTCACGAGTGAGTCGAGTCAGGTCGTGCGTGGGCCGTCCGCTAGGTTAAGTGGCTTGCGATCGTTCCCGTGGCGAACGTAGCCTTTTGATTTCTTTCGTTCGCCTTCCTCCGCGTCTAAACTCCCCAGCGGTCCAGACCGTGCTGCCGGGAATGATGGCGTTGACCACTGGACGTGAGAAGAAAAAAGAATACCTTGACACACACGCACCGCACAGCTGAAAAAATGTGCCTGGAAGATGCGGCTGAGATCGGAATCGTGGCTCTCTCGTGGTTTCCTCGCTGTTCCTATTAGACCAAATCTAGACCAACGCGAGTCTCTTATCCCTCGTTTCCTGGCGTTCTGCGCAAAGCTGCCGCACTATCCGTCAGACTGTTCTGGGTTCGTGGTACCGCAGTGGTGGAATCCGTGGCAGGCTTTTCTACCGAGAAGGCGGGCCGGTTCGGCGTGAGCGGGAGCACGGCAGGACCGGGACGTGATCCAGATGTATGAGGTGTTGGTGACGGTCCTGGCTGCCCGGTGTTGATGCTAGATATGCAAGGGGAGCGGTGGTGATAATGACGACGGTGGAGCGAGGAACCAAGTCGCCGCTGTGGGGAGCGGCAAAAGTCTACTTGTCACAAAGATGGGAGAACGTGCCAGTGATCTTGCCGGAAGTACTCGACACTGCCTGATAGGGTAGGTGCGTCGTGGTGGTGGTGGTGAGGCTGCGGGGAGTTTGGGGGCGCCTCGTAGAAGGAAGTGATATGTTGGATGTCTTGCGCGCAACGGATCTACTGGCTGGGCGCGGACTAGCAGACTAATAATAATAATGCGTTTGTGCGATCTGGAAACCACGGCTGATAAATCTCGATGGAGGAGATGACGATGAATGGGGGGGAAGGGGGGTGGACGTGCGGATTGCAAGGGCGATAGGGAGGGAGATGCGATGCGATGTGGCTGCGATGCGACCTTGATGGGGGCGTGGGCGACAGAAGGAGGAGGAGGGAGTCAGTGGAACGGGATCTGGATATAATAACACGAGCAGATGAACCTCAGGTCGTACTGCGGTGAGATGGTAAACAGGGAGGATGAAGAGACGGTAATGTTGAAGGGGAGCTCTTCGCGGGAACGTGTGTTTGCCGTGGGTGTACATGCGCGCAGTCGGGTGCGCGTACCGAGAGGGCGCACAGCAAGTCCCTTCCAGTATTTGCTGTGCTTGCTGTACTTGCTGTACCTTCTGTAGGTGCACTTTCTGTACCTAGGTACCTACCGCAAGGTAGCAGCAGCCGACACTTTGCCCGACATCAGCGCTCTTGCCTCAAGCCTGTCTGATGACCGTCGAGAAGTCGCCGTGCCCGCTGTAACCGCGTACAGGTATGGTACCTACCTTACCTACTGTGTCTGCTGCTGCGGAAAGTGTGGAGGCGCGACCATAATAAGCTTCCCAATCAATTCAAGCTTAATTTTGCAGCGCGCCCGACTGCCACTGGCTCCAAGCTCCCCTTCTCCCACACCTCCCACGCGCAGCGCTGGGAGAGAGTCTGGGATGTGGCGCAGAAGGCGACGGCGCTGAAGGGAAGTGCCACTTGCAGGGTCCAGGAGCCCATCCCGGCCCATCCAAGGTTCGGCTTGCAGGGCTTCTTGCACCCAGGGCCTGCAGGGGTCTGAACAGGGTTGGCAGGGCTCTGGGCAGACAAGGCAGAGGGGCAGGGGGCCAAGGGGGCAGGGGGGCCGCTTGTCGCTGGCATTCCAGTGGGGAGGTGGAAGCTTGGCCTTTCTTGGCAGCTTGGCCCGGCACCCACTTGCACTTCTTGCACTTGCAGGAGCAGCAGCGCGGCACCAATGCACCGCTGCATCCACCTTGTTACCTCTTACCACTGCATCGCTCCTTGGCTTTCTCTCTCTGCCTGCTTGCGTACCTAACATACGTGCCGCAGGTTGGGACTTAAGAGGTACATCTCACACCCATCATCATTATCATCGTTGATCACTGTTGTCGCAGCCGCCGCAGGAACAGCAGGAATAGGAATAGGACAAGGAGCAGCAACTCTAGGCACCACCTCTTCAGAGTTCAAACACAGGGGCCGACGATCGGAAGTCGGCGACGCTGGCGGAACTTCGGAGCTTGCGAGTACTCTGGGCAGTAGAGCACGCCCCGGATGTCCATTCAATGCTCTTTTTGGCTCTCCGATCACAGTTCACTGGCAGGGACGTTCTGTTTAGTTGTCGATGCTACCCGCTGCCAAGCCCCGGACCTAGCGTTACCTTATGACGCTGACATATTGTAAGGTTACCTGTTATGATTGTCTGGCCTATATCCGAGCCCCTCCTGCTGGATATTCGACAGCGTGCCGCGTGTGAGGCTTTCGCGGTTCAGTTAAACATAAGGTAAGGCAAGGCCGTTGATGCCGATGGAGCTAAGGCACACCCCCACCGGGGACGGGGACCTTGTACAACGGCGAAGCAAAGCATACGATCTTTCTTCATTCTTTCCGACCTCGACCTCGACCGGTGCAACTCGCGGCAGGCAGAAAGATAATGCAGGCCAGGTAGGTAGGTATGTATGTATGATCCCATCAAATGATCAGCACAGTCAAATCATGCTGTCCCTGTTCTGCCTACTTACCTACATTTACCTGCTCACCTACCGAAATACCTACCTAGCAAGCATGCGATAAGGGACATCCATCTTGCATCCCCAGATCTCCTGTACATGTAAAGTAGATAGGCAGAGCAGACGCGCTGCCTACTTGCTAGCCATTCTCGATTGTCCTTGCATTTACATGCAAGTCACTCTCCAAGTATTCTTCTGTCTCTGTCCGGAGTTGCGAGATATCTTTTGGTGCCGTCGTCCCCTCGCGCCCAACTGGGTCTATGTCGTTCCCACCCTGCGATACTTGCCGCCTTTCGGTCCTCTTTTGTTCCACTAGTGATCAGGTGAAAATACGGCGCAAGTCTTGATTCGCTAGGCAATACGCGGTGGGGAGATCCCACGTACACCTTGTCCAGACGACGATCCGTCCTTCCTCGTACTGGCTCGTATACTGCGCGGTTGGTCTTTGGGGCTTGGTTCGGTCTTGGGTTTGGCTGTGCCTTTCGGTGCCGCAGACCACCGTGACCACCCCCCTCGCCGTGCCTTTGGCTCCAATGGAACTTCAGAGGAACATTCCGGGAAGCTCCTCGTGACTTCCAGCTTCTCTTCTTCTTCGAGCCCGTCAGTGCCTCTATCCTTCCGCTCATGTGCTTAGCCTTCCGGCCCGTCCAGGCTGCTTTACCACATTGTACGTCGTTGGATTTCTCCTCGTGCCGTGAGCTAGCTATGGTGATGCGGATGTAGCTGTGCAGCATCCCCTCAATTTCCAGTCAAAACCAGTTACCTTTGTGTCACCAATGTTGTCCAACAGGTTGCCCATAGCATGTCTTGGTTTGATTACACCCTTGCCCGAGGCTTGAACTCTTGATGCTTCGCTTCCAACCGGATACGTAACCGTCGAGTTCGCTATCTACCCCGTCTGGCCGGCGATCAGTAGCTAGGATTGAACACGCCGACGATTCCGGCAATGTCGACGCTTGCGCCGCGCCTGACCGATGAACAAAACAAGGAAAGAATACATGGATCGGCCTCGGCAAGTTTGAGACGGGTCCCCGTTCTTGTGCTGCCTTGCTCCGAACCTCGCCGCCGCGTGTGCCACCAGTCCCCATGGCTCTTTTGGGATTTGGTGCACATCGAAGCGGATGTCTTTGGGAGAGGACACATCCGTTTTTGTTGGTCACTTGCCTCTTTCGTCTCTGCTGAGAAGATCACGGCAGCTTCTCGTCGAGCACGGCATGCGTGTCGAGCCTCGACCTCGACACGCTTTCATCTCCGAGTGTCACCGCTTGGGTTCGTGTACCGTCACACCACACGCTTCTCTTTTCCTACGAGCCTTTTCGCTGCAGTACACAAACATGATTTGACATACCTTTCCACCCCAGTCGACGGCTCGCGTCCAGGGTTTCCATCCGCCATGTTCCAGCGCTGCGGGTTGTGTCCCGAACCTAGACCGTGTCTACGTAGGCAAACTGCGATGCCGTTTGCCCATCGGCTAACAGTGAAAACCGGGACGAATTTGCCCTTGTTCACGGCTCGTACGGTTGCACGAATATTGCCATAATTGCCAGTAACACCGAGGCCAACGACGGGGAGGACAATCCATCGTGGCTACTATACTGTGTAAACTGTGTAAGGGAGAACGAACGTAAATAAGGGTGCCTTTAATTCCATGTCAGTCTTCCTGAACAAGGCCTCTTCGCCGACCATGATTAGCGAGGCTCTAGAGCATCGCCGAAGTGGTTGGCGGATTTTGGGCTGATGCAGGAACAGGCCAGACCAGGCCAATTTCGCAGGGTGCGGGTCGCCGGGTATGGATGTTTGTCTCGGTCAGCAAGCTGAGCCTGAGGTGAGGGATCGCCTTGCGCAGGTGGACCAGGCAGCGGCGATTGCAAGTTCAAAATAGACGAACTGAATATATTCCCGTGATCGACTCGCTTGGCCTCGGTAACAACTCGTCGTGTTCTTCTTTCTTTGACTATGGCTGTCTGGATGCTTCACAACCACTACTAGCCTTTAGCCTTCCCGCGAGGGAGTCATCCCTACTCCTCCCGACCAGCCGGGTGCTTGCGGCATGTTTCATGGAATCTCCCTGCCACCGAGTCTGGAGTAAAATAATTGAAACATCTATTCCAGTCTTGACGTTCATTTACCGGGTACGCACTTAGAAATGTCGAGCGCCTGCGTGATTGGGACGACCCGCATCCTCGTTGCCTACGCGCCGAGGACCAGAATCCCTTACTGAGTACCTACCTGCCTCCTGGAGATCATGTGCTCTTGTTGCACGGTGCTGCCGGTGACTGTCGATAAGATAGGACGAGGCAAGATGAGAAGGACTGGACTGCGTAGCACATGTCATGTGTCTTGGTCTAGTATGTGCTCACCTGTGTTCAACTCCGAATTACCTCCCGGGCCGGAGAGCGCCGGTCAGTTCCAGTGACATTGGAATGCAACGTGCAATTCGTCGCTGCAGGGCGCGTAAAGGCGGAACCGGCAGGACGGATCTCACGAACGAGCCGGCACACCGACAGGAACAAAAGTCCCAGGCTGGCAAAGTAATGAGTATAGATAGCTGAGGGAGGGTAAAGCGCATCTGGCTGACAGCACATGACATCGAGGTACCATGCAGATGGAGGTCGATGCGAGATCCGCTCTTTGGGCTGGCTGGCAGGCTGGCTGCTGACTGCATTTCGGTGATTCATGTGCGAACTACTCCGTGCCCTGTCACGCCTGTACGCTGCCAGTGATGATGCGCCAGTGATGCTTCACCGACACCACAGGAAACGGCTTGGTAGATCGATGCCAAAGTACCGTACCTGGAATGGCGTTGTGGCATTCCAGCAGTGGGCATGGCGTCGTACAGCGGCGCGCCATCACCAACCAACAGACGCCTCTTTACGGCACGGTCGTTACAGCTACCCGACCAGAAGGCCACTGCTGCCCTTTCCGGCCCAGAGCCCGGCACAGTCATGGCCCATGCTCTCCTTATCGCGAAGATGCTGACGCCGGGAAGCTGACTGACAAGCTGACGGACGGTGTTTTCGCGCTCACGGGATCAGCAAGGACCGTGAGCGATAAGGAAGACTCTGCGAGGGTCATCATCACTGTGTTTCCTCTGTCGATCCGGTAGTTGGCTGCTGCTTCGTCTCCAACTCGGGCTGGCAAATAGCCTCAACTACTCCAATTCTCCTCACATCACTGACGGTCGAGGGCGCCGATATCCCGGATTACGATCAGCATGCGCCCGTGCCGTTACATAGTGTACCCGGGATCATCTTTTCCATGGAGAGTGGAGACGGGAGACTGGGGAAGAAGAAGAAGTTGCCCTGCCCCGAGCAAGACCCGAAGCGAACAGCCGGCCAAGCCGCGACAGAGCGAGCGACAATGCCTGCTGGTTCTGCCTGTTCTGCGTGCTCCGCAACGAGATTCTTCGCATCTGCCTTGGTGATGAACAGTAGGTGCGTGACTGTGACCCGTCGAACTGGCCAGCGTGGCTGGCTTGGCGGGTTGGCTGCTCGGGTCGTTCCAATGGGAAACCGTGGCTGCCCTCGTCCCAGAATAGAGGCGGCTTGGCGGCCACGAGTCAATTTTAAGCATGAATTTAAGCGTTTTCATCGCGCCCGACCCCGCCCCAGCCACCATTCCCTTTACAGCCCACCAGACCAACCGCTAGTCCCGAACCGCCCGCCCGCCGCCCGAGGCCTGTCAACTTTCAAGAATGCTGCCCCGTTCCTAGCCCGCGATGCGACTCTGGCGAGCCCACCCAATCTGTCGGGTTTGGGTGTGTGTGCGATGCCCTGGCCCTGCCTGCTTGCTTGCCGTGACTTGCCTGATGACTTGCCTGCTGTGAGTGCTGACCTCCCTGTCTGTCTGTATCCGTACGGAGTACGGAGTTCTCCTCTTCCCTTTTTTCTTATTATTTCCCCGGCTCTTTTGTGCCCTGATCACTCATCAGTCTGCCCGCTCGTCATCCGACTTCTTGGCACTGGCATTGGCATTGGCATGGCATGGCATGACCCCGCGACCGCCGGCCAGCTTACCGTGAGCGAGCGACACCGTCCGTCCGTTGCCAAGGCCTGGGAGCGGACGACCTCGGGTGGCCGGAGAGGTTCAGATAGGGGCAGAGGAGGAGAGGCTTGGCCCAGCTTGGCCCAGTACGAGCGAGTCTCGGGCTCGACTGGTAACGCCGCGTATTGTTGCCCCCGTGCCCCAGTTGCCCAGTGCCATCGTCATGATTGGCATGGCCGTGGCGTCTAGGCGGCCGCCCTAGGCAGGGTGAAGCGAGAGGCTGAGTGGCCGAGTCTCCAACGACGAGACCGAGACCATTGGCACGCCAAACGTCGTATTATCGCCAGATATTCCTTGGCCTGGTCAGCTCCGAAATTGGGGCGTTGGAGCCATCGGAGATCACACGAACCATTGCTCTCTGTGCCGCTTCTGGAAAGCCGAGGGATACCACCATGACGTCGCAAACCGTCGTCCATAGGCAAAGTGATGCCCCTCGATTCCCCCTTCCCACCGTATTGCCGGATTGGGTGGGTGAGACGTACTCGGCACAATGACACAGCACCACGAGCACCTTGTTTCTCGTCCAAGCCAAGCCTGGAAACTTCTCACCATCTTCGCAAGCGAGCTCGTCAGCATCAGCACTTCGCCGGGGTGATCACCACATGCGGCCTCCACGCAAAGTCCTGCGATGCCCTCTACCATAGGGCTGTGGCTAGGACTTCGAGGCGGTGACACTGGAGACATGCGGTGAGCACTCTAAAAGGCTCCTCCGCAACCCAACAACACCCAGTACAGGCTGAATCTGCACCAGCTTATGGCTGGCGCTCGTCGCACCTTGATAGTGCTGACAGGCCCCATCAGCACTGCTGGGCTGAAGGATCGCAGGATCGAACACCATTGTCGTTAGCGCTCCAGGCGTCTGGGTAATCCGAGGGGTAGGTTCGAGGCCCCGCAATCTTACGGAAGCCTGCGGAGAGCGCCCGAGAATACCTCCGTTCTTATGCGCACTGCTCGATGACTTGGTGTATGGAAGTCACTAATCAAGTGGCTTGGAAGTCGACGAAGGATCTGGAGGAGTGGCAAGTGACTGCGGAGTAAACCCCAAACTCTACCCCCCCCCCCCCTAGCATCCCCAAATCCCCAACGGTGCCAAATCCAACGTCGCCAATCGACACGGATCTAGCCCGTCCAGGGAATCCCCTCCGGGCGACATGCGGTCAACTCTGGGGCCCTCGCTATGACTCGCATCAGCTGCTTGTCTTCCTACGACCGGTCTAAGCCTCACTTGGTGCCAAAGAGCCAAGGCTGCGCTAGCTGTTCACACGCGCTGGCTTGTCTGGGCGATCCTTCCTCCGGTGCTGGGCTCTACTACACCCAAGACCCTGACATTGCATCGCATGATATGAGGTTGGCGCCCTCTTGGCGTTTTCTCGTGACCGTCTGGTCTGATAAGCGGCTGATGCCGTACCCTGCCTTCGATGGGCGGGCGGTAATGGCCCCATCGACGAGGCTGTGGGTACAAAGCGAGAACGAGAACTTTGGTTCTGGGCTCTGGCTTGGGTCGAATACCAAGCACTGCATGATCCAGCGCCGTTCTAGATCCCGTGCAGTTCGTAATCAACGTGCGACGGTCGAGGATGCAGCTGGTTAGTCGGGGGTGCTAGTTCCGAGCTAATAGCTCTGGACGAACATCGCTGCCCGGTTGCCTGCCCGAGGGACGACCCCAGACCATGGACTGGGAAACCGCTTCGTGATCGACCACGTGGGCTAATACAGTACACACCCTGCGATGGCGCGAAAAGGCGGCAAGTGGTAGGTGGTTTCTGATCTTCGGTGCCTCTTGCGTACCTCGCACAGCACGCCTCGGTTCGCGTTATCACCCACTGGCATTCCAGCGACGCAGCCAGTTATGTCATGAGTACGTGCCGCCGAAGGGCTGACGAGGAGGCGCCATCGTGATAGAAACCAATCGCATCGTTGGACGACGACCTTCTTGCACCAACTGCCCTCCGAGATAGCAAGCGACGCCGCACAATGGCGTCAAAAGGACACCCTGACACGCCGTATCGCGGCCGAGGCAGATATGTAAGTATCGTATATTCAAGCTCCCAACTGCGCCAGAGACAGTAGCAGCAACAGCAACAAGACCGCTCATACAACAACCTTGCCGCCTTATCCGTCGTGACCAGAGGCAGCGTTAGCCCTGAATCCCCTACCACCAAGGAGTCTTCAACCCGATCAGCAGCCAGTCTGGGTTATTTACGGCCAGATATCGCATGAAGTCCGGTCTGGGATGAAGATCTGAGTCAGCAATAGCTCTGTCGAGCTCGGCTTGGCTTCTGTAGGCCAACGACGTTGACTCATCATCTCTGGTCGATCCCAGCGTCCCAACTCAGGTAATCCCTCGGCCAAGGCCCAACCGCCAGGTAAAGAATACCTACATAGCCAACTGCGCACGTCGAGCTCATTATCGACGGTTGCTTGGCGTCGGGACCGAGCTGGATCATGCCTCCTCGTGGCCTCATGGGTACCGCAGACAGGATAGGGATGTCGCACCGCATGTGAAAGGAAAGGTTTCCGGGCGAGGATTCACCCAGCAAGCAGGGACTACGTAAGCGCCCATCAGGGTCTGTCTGGGATGGGGGGAAATGGGGGTTAAGGTTCAAGGGATGGGGGGTTAAGGGACAAGGGGGCAATTGGGGGAGGGACAACGTCGAACCCACATCTTCCGAATGATGGAAGTGTGTGCCCCCAACCCCGTCTCCGGCAGGCAGGCAGAACGGTTTCTTGGCAGCACATGGCAATAACGATCAGCGGTCGGTCGGGTCTACGGTATCCCTAGTTCGGAGCGCGTTGCCAACGTCCGTGTGTACGATTGCCATCTTTCTTTCTGGCTGCCAGACGACGTGGTTGTCCAAATCCAAGCGCCGGCGCCAGAGACGACTTGTAGCTGAACGCTTTTCATCTATCTGCCACCGCGGCGGCGTGGGGTGCGCAAGGACAGAAGCAAGGCCCTGTACCACGTTCGTAGACGTGACAGGCGGTGCTATTGGGCTGCAGGCATGGCACTTCTCACCTCGTACGCCGGCAGTAGGAGTTGCGAATGCCGTCATACATCCAACAGGACAGATAAAGTTGACCGGTCGAGGTGAGCCCCAGGTGAGGTTGACGTGAGATGAAGTCAGTCAGCCGGTTGGCCGGTTGGTGTCACACACGGCCGCCGACGACGCATCTGGTGTCACTCACGGGCGCGGGCGCATGAATGAGGAGCAACGAGACTACTACGGCAGACGAGGAGCAGCTGCTGAAGAGAGTGAATGTAGCACAGACAGGCCCCCGACCGCCTCCAGGCGTGCAGCTCGCCGGCCACACGACTGCTGCCCGGGCAGCCGCCGCTGCTGCTTTCTCGTCCTCCCCTTCACCGTGGTTTTTTTTTTTTTTTGCTTTTTGGGGTGGGGGCGTCGAATCTCGCATGTCCGGCGGCGGCTTCGGTGGCGCGAAGCTCCGGAAACCTACATACGAGGTCGTAGATTATGCAGGCAACCCGATGTGCCACGGCGAGCGAGAAGATTGATGGGAGGTGCGGTCTCGCTCTCCAAGCCTGCGCAGCCAACGCGCCTCTTCGGACGAAAATACTGGGCTGACTGGATTGATGACTCCCTAGGAAGCGGTCAAACGACAGACGGTATACAGGCGTCAGTGGGTGTGTACAGGACGGACACTCCTTGTGTGGCGGTCAGTCATGGGGTTCGATGGGCTCGTGAGCATTAGGGCGCTATCCCGGGCCAAAGATGACAAGTGGCGAGAACGAAGCGGCCGAGAAGGGTCTTCACGAGCATCCTGGAAGGTCGGGGAATGCCATCGTGCATATTCCGAGTCGGTCAAGCCAAGCATCTTGGGGTTTGCAGAACGAGGTGGTTAATCGCAGGGCAAAATTAACAAACCAACCTCACAGGATAATCCAGTCATGATGAAACGTCGTCGTACGAAGCTCCTCTGGTACGGGTATCGGCGGCCGAGGAAGGTTCTGACGGTATCGTGGGATGTGTATGAAGCTATCGTCAGCCTCGACAGCGAACGCCATCCTTGAGGATCGTCGATCCCTTTTCCTCTCTGGTATGACGAGGTTGCACTCGGCTTCACCACGAATCGAAGCATCTAGCGTAGCCACCTTCCTCCATGTCAGTCTGGGGCACGGGATAGGTTATTTAAGACCGTAGGATCGGGGTACGCGTTCCTTGATCATGAGATCTCAGGATGCGTTTGAGGAAGTTCTGCGATATGCCCGTCGCCGGTTATGCAGGGTCTCTGCTCCTATATCGCGAAGGAGGGAGTACCTGCAATGCATGACACGGCATGGTCCCTCCCTATGCAACATACCCTTTCAGGGACCACGCTGACATGTGCCGTACAGAGAGTTGGTAGGGCTGCGATGGCAATCCAAGCAGATGTATCGATCTTGCTCGACGGAAGTGGCTCGCCCGCGGCACGCAAGGCCCGAGCGGATGTCACCCTGCTATCTCGACTTCCTGATGGTCGAGTTCACGGCGTGGACTTCACGCCGAAGACTGCATGCCAAAGGCCGGCAACAGGTTCCGGAGTGCATGGAATCACGACCCGCGCACCAAGCACACATTCAGGAGGGCCGGCGGTCAAGGCTCCCGTGACAAGGACTCAAGTCAAGCTCGGCTGGATCCCGCCCTGCACGATTCGAACGGCACCGTTCCCCGCAAGCCACCGGGTGCCGTGCCCGAACTATGGGCGACCCCGAAAGCTTGAACCAACCAGCCGCCGATCCTTTGGACCTGCTGAAGTCTGGAACGCTAGAAATCCTCCCAGATCAGAGAACGATCCCCTACGGAGGATCGCCTGCTGTGCCACGTTCGCGAAGCGGCCCGTTGTAGTATCCGGAGAAAAAAAGCCGTTCCTCTAGGATTTCCCTCTTACTAAGTCCCTATCGAGTTCTCCGTACGATGCTCGGGTCGGCTCGGACGAGGCAGTTGTTTTGCTAGGGCGTCCGAGAACGTGGAATCCATCATGTCGCAGAAACATTTGAGGACCTAATGTGGCTGCAAAGCAGGGTTCCTGCGAATGTGCATTGCCTCTGAGCCACGTTCCGGACTGCACGGGTGGTACGGAGTATGATGCCGGAATGACAGCGACGAGCTGCTTACTGAGATCGATGGGTGCGATTGCTTGCCAGAATGGCTGCGACGGCATCCTTTTGCCTGCCGGCGGCAACCGCTGGCCCAAGGCTCAAGGGTCGTATCGTGAAGGAACACGGAGCAGACATGGCGGCCAATCCTACGTAATCAAGTAGTGCTCGAAGGGTCATCCGCCCAGGGTATCCGTACATGATATCGTGACGGGCCCTCGCGATCTCGGTTGCGTCGAGGGCTAATTATGCTCAGAATTCGTGTCTTCGCCTGGCACGGGATGCAAATCCACCGCCACAGACGCAAGGGAGGAAGACGTTTTTTTTTATTTTGGTTCTCGAACCCTGAACCATTTCACCCGTGTGCGCCGGAAGCTCAGCGAAGGAGCATCGCAGGTCTTATCGTCGAACGCTGCCTTGAATAGCCAGGAACGATCAGACCAGTCTCGAGCGCCGAATGGCTCGGAGGCAACTCGCGCAGCAAGGTACCGTACCGGAAGCGAAACCCGGGAGCTGTGCAGTGGGGGCGCAGCGCTGCGTCTACCGTAAGCCGGATGCGTCTGAGCCTGTCCGCTGCCCTGTGGCCTCTTTACGGCTTACTTCATCATCGTGAAGAACACACTGTCAGAGACAGGGCATCGTCTTGGAATGTGAATGAACGATGCACCTCGGGGACCTAATTTGGCCCGGAGACTTGCTTGACGGGAGAGAGAAAGTATCTCTCTTGAACTTCTCATGTACCGTGACCTTGGTAGTGATCTACAGCACTCTTCCTGATCCGAGCAAGACGGCTGGCAAAACCACGGCAGGGCCCCTTCGTGATTATCCGTACAGATTTTCGCACTCACCTCCAGGTTGAAGGTAATGAACGCCAAGCTGACATCGTCG
Organism: Xylariomycetidae sp. FL0641; assembly: GCA_022376655.1. NCBI lineage: Eukaryota > Fungi > Ascomycota > Sordariomycetes > Xylariomycetidae sp. FL0641. Next base: position 31,169 of record JAJJKE010000106.1, on the reverse strand, counting down.
CACCGATCGCGTCCCAGATCAATCTTAATCAGACGTCGCCCCTTGGTCAGCGTGACACTGTGCGCATAATATACTCGCAGTGGCTAGTAGCCAGATTATGGTCTTACGGGTCGGTCTTCGCCAGCTTGGTCGTGTAAGATCGTCTCCAACAGGCCGAGTAATACAAGCTCATTTCGCTGTATTTGTGATTGGATTGATAGTATCGTCGGGACACAGTCTCATGCTGTTCGGGACGCGGACCCGGTAGACCACTGAAGAATACGACAGGCTATGACGCCCTTCCTCGAGGGCAATGGGCAAAAAGCCCAGCAGCGCCGCAGGATCTCGTTTTCGATTCTGCAGTTTGCCTGCAAGTGAGATGACATTCAACCCGACGGATGTGCAGTGTCTGCCCGCCGCACAGGGTCGCGGTCTAGGCTAAGCCCCGTAATGCAGAAGAGCCCCTTGCGATAGGGAAATTCCCAGAGGCAAACGATAATGATCAGATCTGCCATCAGGCCTTGCTCCGGACCCTTGTCGAGGTCCTCGTCGGCCAAGACAGCCAAGGACAACCCCCAAGCCAACCTGCATGACGTGAGCGGGCCGTCACGACGGAGGATGCGCAGTACTTGATCATCAAGGCGACGAGAAAACTGCGTCGCTTCGAAGTTGGCGACACAACAATGGCTTGGCATTCCATTCTCGTCTTGTTATCCCCCTCGACCCAAGGCCCCTGCTGCCCTGTCCCCGAAGCATGCGACCACGAAGCGAGTGAAGGTCCCAAGCTTAAGCTTAGGGGCCGTTCTTTTGCATAATCCATTCGTGGCTTATGGCCCGTGCCATGCCTCCCGCCTTGGCGTATACTTTTGGTTTTTCCGACGATGTATACGTGGGGCTTGTATTCGATGTACTTGCGAAGTGGCTGATCAAAAGCTTCCCGTCGCGCGAGCCGTTTTCATTTCGCTAAATTTTTTATCGGCGATGCACCTAATCGAAACGCAACGATACCGGGAGGCCGCGGCGGGCGCGGACGGGAAAGAACGGGAAGAGGCAGCCGTGCTTGGCATAAGCTTCAGCCAGCATAATCTGCCCTAGGGAGGATTATAAAGGTTGACGGCAGCCAACAGCCAGCCAACAGCCATACCTTGGTTATTCCGGCGAAGTCTCGTACAGGGGTCGGGAGGTCTATAAGCCACCAAAGGATTAGCACAAGAACGGCCCCTTAGTTCGGGGAGTGTGGACTGTTCACAAATCAGGTCCGTCGATGGCCGCCTCGCCTCGCCCGCTGGAACCAGGCTCGGGGCGTTCAGCCTTCGAGATTGGTGACAAGGCTGTTGAGAGGGTGGTCTGATGAGCCAGACATTGACTGAGGCCAGGGGGGCCAAGAACGAGAATGAAGAGGAGGAGAAGCAGGCCAAGCTTGGCCAATCCCTCCTGGCCAGGACCCTTGCATCCCCATGCTTGGCTTCTTTTCTTCCTTTTTCCTTCTCACATTCTCATAACCCTGCCTCCCTGCCCACCCCTACCGATGCGACCCTGGCGTTCTCCAAGACCGAATGCAGCCAACCGGACACAAGAGCCTTCCAGCGGGTAAGGAGGCCAAGGCTTGCTGCAGAGATAAACTCGCCGGCAATAGCTACCCGCCAGCTTTGCGGTCAAGATGGATTGATGAGTTGAGAATTTGCACCTGGTCACACGCATCCACCTCACTGCGCTTGCAATATGCCGCCCACGAATGCCTCTCGAGTGCTGACGCGGCCACTTTCATCGACGTACCAGGGTTGTTGCAGTGATGCACGAGATTGACGAGGCGCCAGCCCGACGTCCGAAGCACGATAGCCGGGAGCCGCCCGTCGGTGGGATCGTATATACGTGGTAGCCATCCACATCCAAACTGACCTGTCGACCTTGCCGCCCGCGTGCCCGGCGGTGATCGTTGCCTCATTCAGCGACAGCAGATGGACCCTGAGGGGAATTGCGGCCAGAGAGCCGCCGCCGGGAATACATACCTACCTAGTTAGGTACTCAGGGCAGGCGAGGAGAGCCGAGCCTCGATCGCCGTCTGGGCATCTCCTTGGCACACCGGCGACATCATACTCGATAGCGGCCCAAGCCAACGAGTTGAACAGGTCGGAGGACGCCAAGGGCCTGCGACGTCGCGGTAGTCAATCGGATTCGCGTGGAGTTATCGTCCAAAGTGCCGTCGCCAAGTAGTCCAAGGCTCCCTGTCCATGGCATGCCGAGGTACCTGACACAAGACGCAGCTCCAATGTCGTCGAGCTTTACGAAACCGAATCGTCGCGGTTGTCTCGCAGCGATTCAGGTCGTCCACGTAGGTTTGCATCGGTCTCGGCCTTAGCGTCGTAGAGTTGGATCCAGCCGTCGTTCAGTCTGATAGATAGCGAGTGCCTTTCCCGTTGGGGCTTGGCGGAGCCTACCGCACTGTGATCTCAGTTGCAACCTTCGACTGCAGTACTCCGTATATTCTGCTCTTTGGAGTTGAGCGTCCAGGCAGGTCTGTGTGCTGACCCTACATGGATGAGACTGCAACCTGAGGGCCGAAAATGTGCCTCCGTCGGAATCGGAAGAATTGACAGCCATGCGGGTCACTTCCATTTTTCCAGCGCCTTGTGTAGGTATAACGCGCATCGCATGTTAACACCGATAATACCACCGGGCGATCCAATCCAGGACGCGTGTTACCCAGGGTGCATCGCCGATTCTTGGCAGGTGATTAAGCTTGTCTGTTTGCCTGCATGCACTCTACGGCAGCTTGCGCCGTACCAGTCCCATTTGGTTTGATGTCGGACTGTTTTCCATGTCTGTGCGGGCGCGTACTCCGCGAGATAGGATAGGACGAGAGGGTGAGACACCTTGGCTGGATGGAGCCTTTTTGATGCCATGATGATAGTAGATTTGCCTTCCGGCACCAACAAATTCATGTACCCATCAGATGGAACGTCAATTTGTCGCCGATATTGGTTGCGACGCGTGTCGACCACTCCAACATCCCGTCCTAGCCGGCAGGACAGTCAAGCCACGACTGCACCACGTTGTCACCCAGGAGCTTGACGGGAAGCCAGGACACAGTGGCTACCACTGGGATGGGTTCTCAGCCGGGAAGCCAGCATGGTGTGTCCGCCAGTCCGCACTTCGAGGAGAATGATCATGTTTGTTGGGTGACGTTGGCAACTTTTGTAAGTCCTTCTTGAACACACAGTTGTACCACTTCTCAGTCTCTCAATGCAACACTGCTCACAAATGGAATGCCGTTGTGGGTTGGCCACGTTCCTGTCCCTGGACATTCCAACACTGTCTATACGCCTTTTCATCGGCCCTGATAGCGGAATGACATTTCATGGCCGACGTATTTGCTACCCTGTCTGAGTATATAATCGGCGTCGCCCAACTTCACGATACCTTATCCTTTGTTCCGCATGACGCTTGTGTAACGGACAGTGGACTTGGTGAGGCTCGGAACGATGGCTATGGATATGCACTTCAGGAGGCGTGCTGCTTCACGTGTGAAGGAAGATGGGTCGACTGAAGTCAACACTGGAGTGAAACTTGCTGCTCGCGTGCTCGGGCAGCGAGAATACAACATATGGCGAGACTGATGCAGAGAGATGTCAGATTCGAAGGCGTTCAGAATTCAATACAACGTGTACAAGCCGTGCTGCTATCGTACATTCCAGGATCGATATCTCGAGGACTCGATTCTGGACTTTGGTGAACTTGGAGAGGTTTTCGAGTAGTTTATCGCCCCCTTGAGTTGTAAGTGGGAGTTGCAGACTCCTGTGCCGACACTGACGAGACGGTTAAGGCAGGGATCTTGTCCGAGAACGCGCCTGACTTCTATGAGGATACAAAGCTACACACCGTTATCATTGGGATGTTGTGTCAGGGCCTGGTTTCGGACGAAATGCGTCTGTGATCGTGATTCGAAGCCGTGTCGATACGGCAAGTCGGGTTGTGTGAGTGTAGTACAAGACACCCTCTGTCCAAGAGAAGTAAATGTTAACGAGAACAGTGTCCACCATACGCTCAACGTATCAGCAGTCGCATCTGCCTGACCAGCGGGGGAACGGAACCGTATCGCGTATGGTCTGCACTCCCGAGAGATAGCATAGCAGTCGATCAAAGCCAAGGCCAAAGCCCCCATGAGGCGGACAGCCCCATCGCCGCAGATCCAGGTACCAGTCAAGATTGTTGGCCTGTGTTCTTGACACTTCTGATTCGTCGTTTGATGACGATGAGTCTTTCGCGGACGAGGAAGGGTTTGTTTGATCGTCTGGTTGTACATCTGGGTCCATTCCGTGCCGGCGCATAGAAACAACAAGCTCTTGCAGCCGATGTTCGCGCATTGAGCCCCCGGCAATTTCGCAAAAGTCAGGAACGAGCAGGTCGAAACAAGCAACGGTGGGCCCGGGAGTTGTTGCAGTGTCGTCGTCTTCGTTAGTCTTCATGTAGAATGCCTTAATGTCCCGAGGATAGTTGGTGACGAATACGGGGCTATTGCCCAGGCCTACTCTCGTCGCAATGTACTTCTCGTGATCTGTTTGCAGGCCTTCTCCCCACACAGGCCTATGTTCGAATTGGTCAGGTGCCTCCTCTAGCAACTTGATTGCCTCGGTGTAGGTAATACGTGGCCACGTCTTCTGCAGGAGGCCTTCCCAACGGTTCCCGACCCGTTCGCGGAAGTCCTTGACGGCCCCTGAGGTGGACAGATCAGAAGCCACGTGCCTTAGCATATCCTCTACCAGATCCATAACGGATTCCAGAGAGTCGGTAAAGCTCACTTCGGCTTCCAGCATATAAAACTCGCTCAGGTGTCGAGGCGTATCGCTCTGTTCGGCTCGGAACGTCGGGGAAAGCGTCCAGACATTGCCAAGCGCCTGGGATAATGCTTCGAGGTGCAGCTGTGCCGATACAGTGGTGTATACAGGCCGCCGGAAGAAGTGGCTGGCTGACTGGTCCGATGGAGCCAGCGCGTCCTTGCCAGCACCGACGTGGAAAACCTCGCCGCCACCTTCACAGTCGGACGATGTAAGAATCGGTGTGTGAGTCTGAGTGAAGCGCCGATCGGCGAAGAAACGTGTAAAAGATGCAATGAGATCAGAACGTAAGCGTTGAACAGCGGCGTTAAATGGAACTCGAGTCCGGAGATGGGGAAGAGTCCTCAGAAACTCCGGTGTGTGATACTTCTTTTGGATAGGAAAAGTCTACAAAGGCGGTGAGCAATACAGCCCAAAACGAGCAATAGGAAGGACCGACCTCAGCATCAGAGGGGCCCATGATCTCTGCCTGTTGCACCTGAAGCTCATGAGTCTGCCCGCTGCCCCGAGATGGAACCCATGAACCATGTAGTCGGACGGCTGCCCCAATGGTCAGTCTGGAACGAACACATCAGCCAACGAGGTGCGAGAAATGCCTTTTGACCAAATATCCTACCCTTCAGCCTGAGCAGCGGGAATGACGGCCTGGAGGACCTCCATACAGGACCCGTCGCCAACAGCCACGAAATGGGTCTTCTTCATGGCGCGCACAGACCGAACGTAGCCGTCGACCTTGACATTGTGTGCCGGGTCATCTGGGCTAAACTGAAGGAAGCCAGAGACGGAAGACGGATAGGTGGAGAGAAAGGCGCGGAGAGCGGACCTTGTCGTAGGGTTCGTCGCGGATCTGGGTGAAGCCCGTCTCAAGAGCAACCGGGTCGCACCAGAAAACATCTTAACCAACTCTGAACCAGAAGGTGGTTCAACAATCAGGAATATACTGACGGCTATATATGCATCATGAAGTTGAAATTGAAAACAGAATGTAATATTGGTTCAGGCCGGGTAGTGACCCAAGACAAAGATGGCGCGATGTCGATGGTGATGTTTTAAGCTTTGATATGACTTGGCCCTCACTGAATCACATTCAATCAGAAGCTGAGTGGATGATCCCGGTCGGTGAATTTTCGGCTGGAATGGGGCCTCCATACCTCGATAAGGGTATGCGGCCAAGCGGTGTTGGAGATAAGGTACTGTAGTTATCCCCGGTTCGCCGAACCCCCGAGTCTACCAGCTGGTGCCAATGTCGACCAGCTCCAGGTTGCTGAGCGGCCAGCTGCGAGCTGCAAGCCACCTCTCTCGATGACCTCGGGACCCCCAAGTTGTCCCCTTTCCTCTGTCCGACAACCATCGAGGTCACCGCTCACCACTGCCTCCGCCACTGGGAATTGGGAGGGTACACCATCCCATGCTTCACAAGCCTCGCAATGTATGCACCTCACTGGGCGGAATCTGGCATATGTGCGGCCCTTCTGTAGGCCAACTGACGAGCCCTCGCTTGCTGGTCTGCTCGTCGAATCAGATCCTGCGAATGACTTGGAAGGGTGAAGCGTCGGTCATGCAACGCCGGTCGTGGTGGCATCACCTAGGGACGGTACTCGAGAACATGTGACCCTCGAAGCATGTCGTCGCTGCTCGTGCTCGCGCTGTGCGCAGCCCTGTCACATCTACGTGTCCGAGTCATACCTGGCAATCTTCCTGTCAATCGTTGCGTTGTCAAATCGGCCGCCCTCGCTCACACGTCCCAGTAGGCATGTCTCTTGTCCATCCCGAGACTCGCCTCGCCAGTTGCGCCCGAGCTATTGTCGTCCATGTCATATCGAAGGGGATTGCGGTGTCGACCTGCCTTGAGTCCTTGACCGCTTCCCCGGAGCTTGGATTTCTCAGACATGTCATGTCATGTCATGTCACGTACATGCCTAAGGCCGCAGACGCCAGGCCGGCGTGCACCTGCAGCCTCTGGCGCCAGAGATGGGAAGCCTCGCCGGGCCCTGCGTGGTAGCAAAAGACCCGTTGGTACATGCATCTTGGTCCCAGCAATGTCTCATGATGCTGCACCATGAGGAGCACAATTGAGATCTGTGCTACCTCGGTTATCTGCAGTACTGCTTGATCATTGAGACACGAACATCGCTCCCATCTTTCTGGGAGCCCACCGGTGGCACAAAGACAAGATGTCTAGATCCTCCTAGCTGTCTGAAATACCAACAGGGCAAGAGCGGCGAAACGCTTCCACCCTTCCTCCAGTAACAGGCAAAGTACTTCAGAACTAATTTTGAGAATGCTTATCTCCATGTCTAGAACATATAGGAAATCATCACGCAATTACTTGTCCGTGGTAACACACGCAGACCTCCTCGGACTCACCTCGTGGTCCTCTCCTTTTAAACTCGACCTATCTCGCTTGCTTCGTGGGAGTCTCCCCATCCCATCTGCTGCGAGTGAAGCGATTGTCGCACATGCCGGGGTTCTTATAAGGACCACTCGATTCCAAAGCTTTCAGCACACTCATTCCCCTATATCACCCAACCACATCGGTCTAGAGTCGACCTCGAGGGATTGCGCTTGGGCTCTCACTGCGGGGCCTGCAGCTGACTACTAAGTAGTTGGTTGGCAATATGCCCTCTTCAAAACCAAAGCCTTCCGAGGTTGCTGCAGAGACCAAGAGGCATTACATTCCTGTCATTCGAACAGAGTATGCGAACCAGTGGCCCACGCAATCATATCTGTTTCAAAAGCCGTTGGAACAGATACCACTGCAACCCCTTGGTCCACTGCGCCCGCCCCCGGAGTTCTGTGAGTACTTACCCGCGAAGCCCTCTGTAGCACCACCGCCCCATTTTTACTTACCTTACCAAAGACGTGCGGCCTGGTGATCCTGTCGACTTCACTGTCGAATGGATGCAACGAGTCAATGATCGCATTCCGTTCATATGCGCAGCCAACGACAAGAGGCCTGGGGGCGATTGGGAAACTGGTGTGGTTGGCTACGAAGAGAGACTCTGCAGGCGAAGCAACCTCTCCGCTACGTTGGGCACACCTGGGCCTGGATCTGAGCTGGACAACAACTACCCCATCCCGTCGGAAGGAGGCGTATACTCGGAGTTCGTCGTCGTTTTTCGGGGGCCCCACGACCAGTATAAGAAACTCGACCAATGGTATGACCTCCCCGTCGTCTCCATGCCGGCAGCACGCTGGCCGAAACTAAGTCACATGGGATCGAAGTACGCTTTTCCACTGGAACGGGACCTGGTGAAGAACAAGATACGATCAGCCCTGAGGATGTGCGTGTACTACGGTCATACCTCCGTGGTGATAGGGGATTTTGGCCTCGGAAATGGGCACCGCAATCCTCCCCAGGAGTTGGCTGAGCTCTGGCGCGACGTGTTTCTCTACGATCCCGATATCAGAGGCCGGTTCAACCACGTGGCCTTCGTGTTCGAGGACCTTTATCAGAGTACGGCAAGGCTTATACTTGATGATATCGCCAAGAAGAGCAAGGGTCACCACTCCAGCAGCTCAAAAGGGAAATCGAAATCACATGGTAGTTCGAGTGCCAGCTCGTCATCGAGTACTCCAACGGTACCCAGCGATTTCGAAATATTCCAGCACGTTTTCGATCCGACCGAAATCCAGGCTGTCATGAGTCGACCAGATCCTCGGTATGGGATTTCCATGCTGACTTCTTGAGCAAACCTCTCCGCATCCCCAACTGCCTTCTTTCCATTCTTCGTACGCCATTACACAGCATTGAAGTTACAGAGCATGCAACCATGTCTTCGGATCTAGCCGAAAAGCTTGTGAAATAGATCTGAAATCTGGGGCATGAGGACACCCCCCCATCTTGTGGGACTGCAGGATTCTAGGCGTTATCGTTTCATGGATTGATTGATAGAACCCCTTCACCAGGTCATTCAAACACTGTCACACGACGTATGTTCTTGTGTACCGGAGACCGTGAATTGCTTATTCGTAACGGCCATCGTAGTAACACCAACCACTGAGAGATGACGAGGCTTGGGAAGAGGCTGAGCGTAACATACTGAGTGGCGCATCATCCACGGAAATCTAGAGCGACTATATGCAGGTCTCACTCCGTCGTCGTCCGCTCGTGATTGTGCTTTACCTAGTAGCTTGCCCGGTGGTTTACGTACGAGAGGTTGAACACTTCATACTTCGCAATCTCACGCAATTTCCGTAGCGCCATCGTCGCCCCGAAAAGCGGTGAAAGCAGTTTATAGCCGGCCTGGCCTATATGATCACGAGGCTGCCGCCACCTCACCTCCGATGGCTTACGGACCAGCCGGGTTGCGGATCACGCTGCCGACGACGACTGCTTTCTTTTTTTCTTTTTGGAGAGCCAGACTGAAGAAGCATTCTCACGATTCGGTGAGGAGTAGACATGGAAGCTGACCTGCCCTCAACAAAGGGCGAGTATAGGGTTCTCGGAAAGCCTCAACAGACTATGCCAGCAAGTGGTGTAATGCTATTGGTTGCAACACTCCCCCCGGGAATTTTTTATCTTTCCTTAAGTACCACGCAGGACCCCTAACGCGCGTAAGAATGCAGCCACAACAACATGTGGTCCGGGATTCCGGGAATATCATGAGATCCTGGTCAGACTTGCTTCTGAGATGGAGGGCTCTTCCGGGCATCTTACCCATGAGTACGAGCGGGTTGCTGCTCCTGGCATTTCCTCTCTTACCTATGCAATCAACCTTTCGTCCGGCCCGTCAAAGACCCAGAGAAGCCAAATAGCTGTCGAGGAAACCGAGAGATGATATGACGGGCGGTATAGGCCCCCTGGAAGCCGTTTTGTGGCGCCGTGATACGATGCTACGGCCAGACAGGAAGGTCTTAGATCGAACGGTGGTACCATCTCGTTCGGCGTGTGTTGCACACTTATCCGTCAGATAATCAAGGTCTGCGTGATGTCTTGCCGTTCATGCCAGCATCCGGCTTACAGGGGTTGCCGCCTGCCGGGCGTACGAGGGTTCCGTGGCTGGAATCCAGACGATGGCTCCCGCATCAGTAAGTACCTAGGTAAGTAGGTAGCTAGATTGCCACTACGAGAACGCGGGGGTCACGCAGGTATAGTGCCAATGGAGAACAGTTACATTCGACACTTCGTACTCCCTGCACTGGACGCAAGCTAAGATCTCGACCCGGGAACCAGGCGAGTGACTCCTGGGTACCGGGACCATGATCCGGCAGGCCTAAGATGCAGCAGTGGCCGTTCAACCTGAGACCCTGCATCTTCCTATACCGCCGCCCGCGACTTGCATATATGACAGGTAAGATCCGGTCGGCGGCTTATTTGTTTGATTCAGATCTCCTCCCCCTCAACCCATGCGGCCAGACAGAGGAGCATGCATCTGACACACAAAACTCATGATGGCACGGGAGGACGCGGCCGAGAACGGGATAAGATCCCGGCGGCTTCTCTGAACCGTCCAGATCTGCGGGTAGCTAGGTTCAGATCTCGCACGTAGGTATACGTCGCCGGCCGCACTTCCGCCCAAAGAAAAAAAAAAAAGCCACCGACAGATGCCGGCAAACGGCTGCTGGCAGCAGCGGGCCGCAGAAGACGGTCGCTGTCTCGTCCGGGGCCCCAGCTGCAGCAGTCACGCATGGCTTGCAAGGTCTCGGGTGCTTTAGATGGCGTAACAGCGCTGTCAAGGGTGACTCCCTAGGCCTTCTGACGGTTCTCTAGAGACGTACACTTCCGGACTTCGCTTCCAGAAGGAGCTTCTATTCCAGCAAGGCTGCGAGGTCGCATAACTCGTGCCGCAGGGAGAAAGCATAGAGACTACACCTCATTGTGCCCGCATTAACTGTTAACCTACTACCCATCATTACGGTGGTGCTTGAAAATAAGCAGATAATACCGCCTGTAGAATTGCTGCCTCAAGGTTTGTTTCGAACGGAAGAGGCAAGAGACTTCACCAAGATCTGATCGCCTAACACCAGGACCCCATCAACCAACTTGCTGAATTCCGGTAGACGTGACCCGGCCCGCGTCTCTGAGTGCTGTAGCCAGGAAGTCTCCATTGGACCAATATCCCGAGTAGCTCCGTGTACGATGGATGCCAACGATGCTTTCGAACAGCTCCGACGTCGTGCAACAATGAATCTCCTATTGATTGGCACTGAGCCTATCACTGCGGAGGTGCTCTTCGATGGGGTTGAACATTGAGCTTCGGCCTTGCTTGGTCACGTAACCCACCAACTTGAGGTCTCCGCGGCTGTCTCGCTCTTATGGGTTGATTTCCTCGAAATTGTCGACCATGGTCTGGCCAGGATGATCGGTCCGGACTGAGTGTGTATCCGGCCTCTTTGCTGACTCCATTTTCCCTCTCGCTGACTCCGTTTTCCTTCGCCCATGCACAACGCCCGCCAGACCCTCCATCTGCGTTTCGTCACTCGTATATCATGGTTTTGAACACACACTCGGCAAGCACAAACACGTAGGTTCACGCACGCACTCATCGCACCATTCGCACAAGACGTTGAGGTCTCTCTGTAACGGTGTCTATTTTGCACCATGTTTTATCTCTTTTTTTGTAGCCCTTTTTCTTTTTTTTTCTTTTCTTGCTCGTCTCATTCGTCACCCCGCGGAGCACACTCTATAGTTGTAATTGTAGTCCACGGCGCGCAGGACACCGACCAGGTGCACGATGGACGCGATCACGACCAGGACATGGAAGATCTGGTGCGACGAGCCGTAGATATCGAACGTGCCGGGACTCAAGCACTCCGGAAATCGGACCTACAGGAAAATCTCTCCGTCAGAAGTGCTGAGTCTCGCGGCCGGGCAGAGGACGACGGGGTGGGCGGTGGAGATGGAATGATGGGCGTGCCGCTCACAGACAAAACAAGTCACAGCATTTTTCAGCTTCAAAACCAGACATGGCATTTTTCTCTTTTTTTTTCCTCCCAATTGGGCAAAAACATGCACGCGTGACCACCAACCGTAGACGGCGAGACAGGAAAGGAAAATGGGGGACCAAACATACCGCATAGACGACCGCGCTGAGCAAGAAGATGGCGCCCTCGGCGATGTAGTAGGGCAAGCCGGATTGGCGGGCCATGGCCGCGAAGCCGAACATGTGGATACCGTGGGCGATGGGGGCGATGCCGGCAAACCCCGTGACGACGAAGGCGATGAGGCGGAAAGAGCGCCAACGCGGGCCCTGGAAGCAAGGAGCCAGCATGATGATGACGGTCACGCATGCCAGGGAGCCAGTCTGTTGGGCGTTTCTGTCAGCTCGGGGTGTCCCTGCCGACGATCATGGGAACAGCTGGCGGACCGTCCCGGACGAAGCTGAAGAATCGGCCCGGGTCCGAACTCCGGAGCCTCGAGCGCCGCACACAGACGCTCAACCCGCGGAAAACAGACCAACCAGAAAAAGAGAGTCCAGACTCACCATAGCCCAATAAATCCGCCTCAACCCGTACTCACACCAAAATTCCACATAGATCCCGGACACGAAGCTCCCGAGAATCAAGATCACGATGCCCACCAGGTCGAATCGTAACCACAGGCTCTCGACCTCCTTCGAATGGCAGAGCAACGTGTGGTAGCCAGCGCTGACGGAAAAGCAGATGCCGCCGGCGAGCAGCAGGGCGGCGACCACAATGAATCCGGCGGGCTCGAGATGCGGGTACGCGCGCGCGAGGAAGGCCAGTACATATGCTTCGCCCAGCAGGAGGGCGGCCGCGGGCACGGCGTGGGTCCAGATGTTGAGGGTCTCGTTGTGGACGTGGGCGATGCTGTGTAGGCAGGCGCCGGTGCTGCGGAGCACGGGGCGGTAGCCGGCCTTGATGAACGGGTTGTCGGCGTACCAGGTGGGCAGGTCTTCGAAGGTGATCAGTGGCTGCTCAGTTTCCGCGTCGCCGGGGCCGTCGTCATCGCCACCGTTTCCTCGCTGGTGATGTGAGGATTTGCGCGCTACCTCGGGGTCCACCGAGGACGGCGGACAGGATGTCTTCGTGGTCGCGGTCGCGGTGCGTTCGCTGCTGCTGATGACGGAGTGCTCCCGTTTCTCGTCGAGGCTCCGGCGGTGGTCGTCGTGGGTGTGGCGGTGATCGTCGGGCCCGGACCAGCCGGCGTCGCTGCCGGGGCGGCTGCTGGTGCTCTCAATGGACTCGACCTCGACGGAGGGTGCTGAAGCGGAGGTGACCATGGTGGCGGGTTGTTTGTCTGGCTGCATCGGGGAGGTGCAGCCAGATGGGTTTGGGAGTTTGCAAAATCAAAAAGGGCAAAAGCCAAACACAGAGACAAAAAAGGGACAAATGTCAATTGCAATCACTCATGACAGGCAATTTGCTTGTTTTAAGGGGACGGACGAGACGGACGAAGACGAAACGACGGGCACGGCGCACCATCCACCCTCAAAATTGAGATCGGACCGCGTCACGACAAATTGAAAAGTCAGGGAATTTCCGTGAATCCACGCGGCCCCCATCTGAGTCGGGATGAGAGGGAATTGCGATTTCAATGAAACACGAGTAAGGAACGGGCACAGAGCCTCACGAGCGAAGCAATAAATGAGAGTAAAAATAGGAGAGGAGAAATAGCGTTGGACCTCTTTATGTTGCATCTCGGTTCATGCTCTGGCCCCGGGGCCCACCCCCCGGGCCAGCCCTGGAGACTAGGTCGCTAGGTAGCTGGCTTGGTTGCTAGGTTGCTTGCTGGGCGTCTGGGGGGGGCGAGGGCGAGGGCGAGGGCGAGGGCGAAAGGGCGACTGCGGGCGGCAGTGTCTGGCAGTGGTGGATGAGTGGCGGCGGTTACAGCGGCAGGTGGGATTATTCGTGACCCGCCCACAATGTGACATCATCGAGGCCGAAGTTGTCGCGGGATTGAGAGAATGCGCGCTGGTTCGCTGCTGGAATTCTCCGAACAACCTCGGTGCGATGTGGTGCAGCGGGTGTGGTATAACGGATGGGAAGGAGACCCATTCGTGCAGGGCGGAAGCGAGGGGAAGCTCGGGGCAGATGTGAGAAATCCGATCTGGCAGCAGCCGTGCTATGCTCCTCCCTTCTCCGTACCGTCCACTACTGCAGTCGGCGGCACAGGAAGCGTTGGGGGGAGAAAAGGGGAGAGCGAGGGCGGGCTAGGCAGGACACGATGTGAAGCCAGCGCATCGCGTCGCCTCGTCGCCTTGCATCGTACGGTTGGTACGGTTCCCACGGCATCGTTTGTCTTGGGGGCTCTTGGGCGCCCCAGATCACTCGACCAAAGACCAGCCGCGGAAAACACCAATTCTGAAGGCCTGGCACTGGCACTGGCGGCTGGCTACTGCCGAAGTAAGGGTTCCCCGAGTCTCCATTTATTTTACGTAGAGGGATCTCTCTGATGCCCGGCAGTTTAGGCCGCGCTCATCTCTCCAAACCAACGGTATTTTGGGATGTTCAGGTGGGGCGGAATTGATCTGTACCGGGTACAGTAGATGCTGATATTGAAACTCCACTTACTAATGACCCTCGCTTGTGCAATCTGCTGAAACGAACGAATCGAACTTAAAGAAGCGCGAAGACCATCGCCGCCGGCAAGGCGGGACCTCGAGAGTGTCCAGCCCGACCAGCTGCAGTATAGGGGTGTCCAATTGATCAGTCCAAGTCGGCTTGCTGTCACCCGTAGATCTTCTTGGTGGCGAAAAGCCAAGTTGTCTCAGTGAATGAAGTTTCAGCGCCAAAGTCGTGCCCATAGCGTCGGATGGACATGCGACCGATCGACTGAGCCTCAGCATACCAAACTTGCCAAAGTCGGCACGGCGATGGTCAGCTCGCCGAACTTATGCGACCCCTTTATACGTGACAAGCGCTGCTTTGGAGCGCGAGTGCTGGAATGTCGCCATCACTCCTATTACTCGGAGGCGGAAGTGCTTGGTTACGAAAATGGCCCGGTAGGTAGCTTGCTCGCTTCACTCGCCTGCATGGAGCAGCAGCTTTGTTCACTGTGAGATCGTGAGCCGGCTGCACCTTCGCTGCGGCAGGCGACCCATCTTGGGGCTGCTGCTGCACCTCGAAAGCGCACAGCCGCTGGCAGACAGTCCTGCAACCTGTCTAGGAGACCACGCCTGCGTGTTCGCTCGGCGCTCATCCAAATGGAATGATTCGCTGCGATGATGCTTCCGCGTGTTCAGTGCGGACGAACATCCCAAAGCTCCCTTGGCCGTGGGCCTGCTGGCTGAGGCGATACCCAAGCCCGGACTCAGTCGTACTGCGTTGATCATGTGAAGCTTCGCAAGCCGTCTGCGTTCGGCAGGTACATCATCCTTTTTCTGAGTGAAGCGGCTTTGAAGAACAAGCCTTCGAGGGCCTTAGAGATAATACAACGACGGCTATCGTCTCACACAGGCTGGGGTTGGGCTCGGATCGGATCGTAGGGGATGGTGGCCGCGTATGGGAGCAGCGCCCTGACTAAGTATCTACCTACCGTATCGTAGCGTTCCGGACTTGGGGGATGGCGGCGATTGAGACGCGGTGTAGACATTTCGCGAAATTTGCATGTGCTGCATCTAGGTATCTTACATTTGGCGTCAATGGTGAGGATGGGTTGGCAGGAAGTGCCAGTGCATGAGACCGGGCATTTGCGCACTCGACGGGAGGCTCCCAGGTCCTGGTGGATTCAACCCCTATTAGTGTATTAGTGGTGGCGCACATTAGGATCCCCGAACATTCCATTGTGTAGACGCGCTCGTGGTCCCAGGCCCGTGGTCAACCTGAACCATTCTGCCTTCTTCTTTGGCGCCGCGGAGATTGGCACGTCATTTGAGCAGATGGAAGAGATGTGCTTGAGTCGAAGCCTCAAGAATCTGTGAGGCTACCGGGACGTACGTGAGCAGGCCACGAACCCCGCTGCGACCAAGCCCAGGTGATTCGGCTATCCGCCTGGCCCCGAGACTGCCAACACACGCACAAACACGGATCCGAGAAACGGGAACAGTCGATCTTCGTGGCCGCATTGCCTTCTGGAAGGTCCCACATGCGTAGAAGTCATCGGGGGGTGGTAAAATCCCTGGAATGACCGCCCGCCTGGGCGCGGGCGGCTCGCTCTCAGCGCGTACGGCAGCTACCATGCAAACCCCGGGATCGAGTCGTAGTTGCTGCACAGAAACTCAGAAAAGTCGAAAAACAGGCACATGCGATCGGAATACTCGACAGAGCGGTGGTGGGAAGCGTCTGATAACCTTGTCGTGTGGTTTGGGCGGGATGCGATGCGAAACTCCAGAGTAGTGAGCAACGCGACACAAACAGACGCGTTCCCCCGGAGGCTATACCTGAATAAAAAGGGCGCCAGAGCAGCCGAGAGTGAGCTGTGAATAATCAATAGTAGCCGGATGAGATGAGCATCTCGACAAGCAATGGATACCAGCGAGCAACGACGGGTGGGAGCGTGGGCAGCTATTTGGTGCATAGGACGCGGATAGCTTCATGTGTGGTGTAGATGCGACATCAGACGCGACCAAGCGAAATACCCTGCATAGTGCTGTAAAGATTGAGACACGGCACGAGGGATTGATAACTCTAAATAAAATGAGATTGAAAGCCCGGTAGATGGTGCATTGACTGAATGCTATTTGCAACAACAACAAAAATGGTGAAGGTGTGTCGTGGTGAATGCGACAGCGAGGGTGGGCAGACAGGATGGTGTAAATCGAGTGGGAAGATGGGGGAGGTCAAAAAAGTGGCGTTGGATTGCTGTGAAGACGGCAGACTAAACACCGCCATTGCGCGGCTCCAACCCCGGCACCAGTAAAACACAATCCAGTCTCAAGACGCAAAACAGAAACGGGAAAAATGACTCAACCGATCGACTGATCTGGACCGGGCGAGCTGAGGCGAGGAGGGAAGAAGAGGGAGAAGGCGAGGACGAGAAGAAGGGCGAGAATCGGGGGGATGCCGGGAGGGTTTGGTGAGAGGATGGGATGGCGAGGATGGGGATGGGGGATGGATGGGCTCGGGGACGGGCGACGGCGGCGAGAGGCAGCGGCGGCGGCAGCAGCAGCAGCAGCAGCAGCAGCAGCAGTAGCAGCAGCAAGGCCGGCGCATGATTTGATCGTGTGCGCTTCGGGGAGAGCCAGAGAGCCAGACGGACGACCAGAGAGCCTCGAGAGTTGGAGTAGCTCTCTGGAACTCTGGAAGCAGCCGTTCTAGCGCAAGTCATTTGACCAATCAGAAAATTCGACGGCTTGGAATTGGGGGGTGATCCAAGTGATCCCGCGTAACCGTAAGTTGATCCCAGGCGAAGCAAGAGCCAGAGCCGGGGGGAGAATAGGAGGATGGGCGGATGGCAATCAGCAACAATGGCATCTCGAGGCTGTGCACTTACACAGGGCACGCACTGGACCAGCACATCCGAACAGTTGCCAACACGGCTGCCTAGACCAGATCAGGTAGGGAAAGGAAACGTTTGAAGCAAATCAAATCGAATAGAGGTATAATGCGCTAGCTCAGATCGTGATCTAATACCCGGTAGGCAGGCGGGACAGAAAAACACGACAGGATATAGTGTATGGTGTATGGTGGTGGTGGTGGTGGTGCGGTGTGGTGTGGTGTGGTGCGTGATGCGGTGCGCCCCATGGAGAGCGAGCTGGAGGGAGTCGGGATGGGGGAGGCAGAGGGAAGGAAAGGGTGAGCGATAGGTACCTTAGTAACCTTGGAATAAGGTAGGCCAGGTGAAGCAAGCTAACCGGGTGTAATCTGCATGCTTCAAGGTTGTTTTCTGATTTACAATTCGTCACGCTTTTCCCTGGTGCTGTGAACTGGTGAAGCAGGTACGGCGCCGGCAGGCTGCGATGCGATGCGACGCGACGGGAGGAGGTGCGGCGGGCGGCGGGAGGTGAGAAGGGGAAGGGCGTTGGTGCACGGCTTCACGGGTTTGCGGGCTGCGGGTTGGGCTGGCTTCCATTCTTTCTGGGTTGCCCGTGGACGTGGGCCATGGGCGATGGGCGTGTAAGTGCGTTGACTTCCTGGCCCGGCCGGCGGGCGAGGGACCTGGGGCCACACCAGTCTGTAGCGGCGGCTGATTGTACTCCAACTTTGCTGATTGCGCACAACCCCCCGCTTACTATAAGAGCCGGCTCGCCCTCCTCGCCGCCACCCGCGTCCTACCTCCCTCCCCTTCTTGTTTCTTCGTTTCATCCCCGACGCATTCGCAATACCATTTACACCCGTTCGATACCGCCGTGCTTCGACCGATTCATCGATTGCTAACGCATCCGTTGCATCCCTTCAAACAACCTCTCACACACATTCCCAACTCACTCAGTCACAATGGGTCCCAAGAAGGCAGACGGCGCTTCCAAGCCCAAGAGCACTCATGCTTCCTACCAGGTGCGTGCCACCACAACATGCGCTCATTCCGGCCTTGGCCAGACCGCATTCAATGCTGACCTATTCACAGGACATGATCACTGATGCTATTGTTGCTGTAATTCTCCCTCTTCCTTTGCTTCCGGCGCATTGCCTGGTCGGGCGTTGGTAGCTCCGAGGAGTCGGGTCGCATGACGGGAAGCCCCTCGACTTGCCTCAATACGCCTGCTCTCACTGCATCATCTGTTGCACTGTTCTTTTTGTAGTAACCTGTGCTGACGCGTCTTTCCACTCGTACAGCTGAAGGAGCGCAATGGTTCCAGGTAAGCTACCCTGTCTGCCTGCCTGCACACGGTGCCACTGGTCATGCATCAACCGACCACGTCACCATGCCACCTTGGCTCTGGTTCCGGCCCAATACTGACCTGTCCTTCTCCAGCCGCCAATCACTCAAGAAATACGTGAAGGCGAACAACACCATCAATGCGACTGACAACATGTTCGACTCGCTCTTCAACAAGGCCCTGAAGGCTGGCGTTGACAAGGGCATCTTCGAGCAGCCGAAGGGTATGTCACCTCATTCACTTCCGTCTTGTCTACACTGCCGTGGTCCCTCTTTCATCTCGCTTCACATTCTAATTTCATCCAGGACCCTCTGGTGGCACCAAGCTTTCGAAGAAGAACAAGCCCGCCGCCAAGCCTGCTGCGAAGAAGGAGGCTGGCGAGAAGGAGGCCACCAAGAAGGCCGCCGCTCCCAAGAAGGAGGGTGCTAAGAAGGCTGCCCCGAAGAAGACTGCTACCAAGAAGGAGGCTGGTGAGAAGAAGCCCGCTGCTGCTAAGAAGGCCGCGGCTCCCAAGAAGGCCACTGGTACTGCGGCCACCAAGAAGACGGCCGCTGCGAAGAAGGATGCTCCCGCTGTTGTTGACAAGCCCACGACTCTGACCAAGACGAAGTCTGGGAGAGTTGCCAAGACTGCCGCAAAGCCGGCGACCAAGAAGGCTGCCGCCCCGAAGAAGGCTGCTGCGCCCAAGAAGGAGAAGGCTCCCAAGAAGGAGGCCGCCAAGGCTGAGGCAGCTGCGTAAGCTGTCTTGGTCCTGATTTTCCTGGTTCTTGTTCGGGGTTTGCGAGGGATCGGCGGACAACAGGCGTTCACGGAACTGGTTATAAAGTCATTGTATTGCACATGCGAGGGATCATGGTCGCATAGGAGGATTTGCTTGAGGGTCATGTTTGAACCCAAGGTGTTGCGAACAAACGCGCGTCTGAACGCAGGCTGCCGATGGGATGTTCGTTTCTGTTGTGCATATTTGTTTGACCTCGCTGGTCGATGCACATAGGTCCAGTTACAGCACCTACTCGAGAGGTCCGGCGGTTCGGTAATGACGATATGACGAGCTGCACTTGTAATTATACCAATGCCCAAATGCTTTGCACACTTTGCTTCCCGAGTGCCAGTCGCAAATGTCCCTGCTATGCAAGTGAAAATTTGTGCTGATCTGGTTTAGTGAACTGGGTGGGAGATGAACACGGCCCAAGGGGTAGGAGCCAGACGCGCTGTGGTAGCCGACTGGGTCCTAACAGGTTGGGCCGTGTTTACAATGTGCCGAATTAGGAAAGCAGCTGGAGCTCCCCATCGTTGTCGATAAGGGCTGTCACGTGGGAGGGGCTGTGAGCTGGTGAAGAGCTGACGTTGGTCTGCCATTCCAGGTCCGGATTGGCCCTTGCTCCTTGGCAGCGCTCCGAGCTGGCATTAGCCCAAGCAAGACAAAGTTGACAGCGCCCGATACCCGACAGCTCAGAGACAGCCATCTCCGCAAGGATTGATTCCGTAAGGTAACTACTTAAGTAGGTAGGCATGGATTGGACCCCTCAGAGTCAAACTCTATCGTCGCATATCACATCATGGTGACTCCTATCTATCTCGAGGCCCCCGGCCCATCTTTTGCGCAATGGCAGTTGAAGAAACCAATCTTTTGATCGACATGAACAATGGGCATCCCCTGCAGCGGGAAGCTCGCTCATCGTCGACGGGTAAGGTATTCATCTTTGTCAGGGACCTCCTGGCCTTTGTGACTAGAAGTGCCGGCTAGCGTGTCATGGTTTGCTTCACAACTTCCACCGGGACAGAGCAGTATGATTGAACAATGCAAGGCAATTGCGAGACCAGTGGTGAAGTATCCGAAAGGACACCGAAAGGATACCTAAGGTACCAATACAAGAATGCAAAGAGTCAAGACATTCGAAGCATATGCCTGAGGTCGGAGTGCCAGTCCATGTCCCAGCCATTGAAACTCGATGACTATACCTACGTCAGCACCGAAAGATGGTCCGTGCCCTGCTCTTTTCTTACGTGTTGGGGATGGTACTCCGTACCCCGTACCTGAGACTAGCAGGCGGGCTGGCGGGTTGTGCTGGATATTTCAGCGGGCGGCAACCATGCAATGTACGGTACTGTCCAGTATCAGGTCAAGGGCGTCAAGGGCAGCAAGCACGCTCTTGGCTTGGCCGGACAGTCCCGGTCAGGGCTTGAAGCACCGCATCTAACACCTTGATGCGCTGCTTATGATGCATGCTCTTGCAGTCCGATATGGCTCGATCTGCTGTGAATACATCTCTTCGTCCCGTGTCCATTCATTAACGAGGTACCTTACCTTACCTCCTTCAATTCCGACTGCATGGGCGCTTATGCCTGACCTTATCAAACCCCCGACTCACTCGTCACTCTCTACCAGTCAGACTCCCTGTCCAGCTCCATTCCTGCCCACCCACCCCCGAACTCACACCAACCGATTGTTCCGGCATCTGCCTCGCGCCGACTGCACGACTTCACGGCCTCTGCCTGCCTAGAACTCTCTACGAGGATCTCGAATTACAATCATCGACAGCACCGCCGCTTTATTGTTTCCGAGAGGGCCATCATCCCATGCCGGTTGGACTCGAAAGGCGTATGATGGCCGCTTCATAGCTCCACCAGACCATCCCGTACTGCCAGCCTAGAAGCCTAACTTCGATCGACAGCATTGGCTTTCCAACATGGCTTCCCACGACCGGTCCCTCAGTACCAACAATCCTTTCCGGAGAAAGTCTGGCAATCCTTCGCCTGCCGCACAAGACACCGACTCGCCGCCCGCAACCTCACAGCCAGCTCCACGGCCCCCATTCACCACCTTCAAGTCTGCTGCGCCCGAGCAGGAGAGACGCGACGAGAACGAGCAGCCTGTACAGACGAAGCCCAAGAAGATCGTCAAGAAGGTCCGCGTACAGTCACCACCCCCATCTTCGCCCGAAGAGACCACGCCCGTCACCCGCTACCCGCCCTTAAATAACTATCGCGATGACGACAGCGTCGATTCCCAAGATGACGAGCCACTCAGCGACCCTTTCAACGCGCCTATGCCCGACGCTGACGACCACGTGGCTACGGAGCCACCACTGCCACAAACCCCATACAACCCTTTCTCGAAAACACTGCAGGACTTGGAGCGGACTGGGGATGATCAAGACGCGAGCCCGAAAGCCGCCGGTGGAGGGAAGGGCTCTATTGATGTGAACTCGTTCAAGCGCTTGCTTCTAACCGGCCACACCAACATATCCAACCAGACATCAGCTTCCGATCCCAGCGCTGCTTCCCAAGGGCCAGCGCGGCAGTCTGCTCAGTACAGTGCCGATGATGCGCATGGAGAACAGGAACGACAGGAGACAGACGAAAAGAGCAGCAGCCTTCCTGCTGCACCGCTGGCTACCGTTCCACCGGCTCCTGCAAGGAAGAAGCCACCACCTCCCAGCTCGCGACATGGGAAGCTCATCAAAATCGAATTGGGAGCAGATGGGAAGCCGTCATCCACGCCCGACACGACACAGCCTAAGCCAAATGATCAGGTTGCGCGTAGGTCCAGTAGCCAGTCGACAATCTCCCTCCAGTCGCCGTCTTTGGCTACCGATGTGAACAAGCCACTTCCGCCGGCCCCTACACGCCCGTCCATGGATGGAGACGTTGACTCGCCGTTCGATCGCGAAGCAGCGGGCAAGGTTCCCGAAGCCTTTGCCGAAATGCAAGCTAATCCTAAGCCTCCAACGCCTCCGCCCGCCACGCGCCAGCGGTCTGGTTCGCAGAACAGCACGCAGTCGCGCAAACCAGCACCTGTAGCTCCTCCGCCACGTCGCCATGGAAGAAGCAATAGTAAAGCGCCGTCGATCAACACGATCAACTCAGACGAGGATCCCCCGAGATCATCTATGGATTCCACCCGATCTCGGACAGATAGCCTGCGTAACAGCACAAGCGCTGACAAGCCAAATACTGCACCGGCACCACCTCCGCCTCGGCGGCCACAGCATTCCCGGCGAACGAGTTCTTATGCCAGCGCGGGCCTCAACAGCCTCCCCACCAGTCCAGACGCAAATGAGCATCAACAAAGTCCACTGGGCCTCGGGACCCGCCAGAGCACCAGCGGGTCTACCTCGGAGAGGCCAGGAGCGACGGTCACGACGGGCAAGGATGGGGTCCCGAAGCTTTCAGCTCCGCCACCACCGCCAACTCGCCAACCTAGCACCAGACGTCCGCCTAGTGCGCAGAGCATGGAGGTCCCAGGTCACTCGAAGAAAGCCAGCAAGGAGAAAGTCGGAGGCGTGGCACCCCCTCCACCGCCGCCGCCGAGACTCAGGGGCGCCAGCCGGGCAAGCAACGAGGGCGTCAAGACCGAGGCCGATGAGCCGAAATCGGATGAGACTGTGCCGGCACCGTCTGCGGTCAATCCGGGCGGAAAGCAAGGAGAGGAGATCTTGGCTGATCTGGATGCCCTGCAAAGAGAGGTTGACGCGCTCATGGGGAAGTATCCGAAGACTGCTGGAGCGTGAAGCGGGGATGGACAGAGAACGTATAGAGCGAATGTGCGTATGCTGAGACCTCATTTGAAGGACATGGCTCAACTATATAACCGAGGATCGAAGAGAAGGGCGTCCAATATCTAACGGATGGGTGAAGAGGCCAGACGTGGGGTAGAGTGCTCTGAAACCACCGGCAGGCACTGGATAAGGTAATGGACATGCGACCATGCGACATACGATCGGACGAGGGCAAGCAAGCAAGCAAGCAAGCAAGCAAGCCAGCGGGCAAGCGTTCTTTCGATGTGTGTATTAGTATTGCAACTGCCACCAACTTGCTATCGCCACCATGGCCATTCTTGCGCATTCCGTGGGATATAGGATGTGCAGATCACGAGTCCGACCCCTTGAAGCCCAGAGAATCGATTGTCATGGGTTCCCATCAGTGCGGCTGGGTGGGGGTACCTGATGGTCTTGGCAGGAGCTGTAAGAGGATTCATTCCTCAGGCGAGTCGCAACACTCTCAGACACATGTAGTCATATACAGACTGAATAGCAGTAGATCACAACACGACGATACTGAGAAGGAAAAAAAACCCCCCCCAAGGTTTCAAGTTTTCAGAGCGCCAGGAAGTTTTTCGTGAACGTCGGCCGAGTACAGCAATACGACTCCTGACTCCTAGCAACCAAGAAAAGAAGGGAATGTGAGGATGAAAAACCGAGGAAACACCGGCTGAAACGACGACAGTGATTCGAGTGGAAATCCGAGGACGAGAACGAGTAGAAGATGGTCGAAACAAGATGGACGCAGCCCAGATTCAAAAGGCGGAAGTCCGACGAGGAACCGGGGAAGCCGACGAGAACATCCTGCAGAGGGAGGCCGGAGCCCCGATGGCTCGGACAGTCTAGCAAGAGGGAGGAGGGCTTGGAGTTGAGGAAGCCGGCTCGGCTACTTCTTCGGCAGGTTTGAGCCCTTCGACTGGCCCGCGCCACTCACGTTCATCTTGTCGATACTGCCCACCAAGTCCCGGGATTCCTTGGAGTCGTCCCCCCGCTTGGCCTGCTCGTCTTCCTTCTTGTTAAGGGCTACCGCCGCCCAGTCTATGCCCCGGGCCTGGTTGACCGTGCCCTTTGAAGACGAGTCTGGCATGGGGAGGTGTGTGTGTGTGTGTGTGTGTGTGTGTGTGTGTGTGTGGTTGAAAAGAAGTAGCGAAATGGGTATGGGGCTTCTTCGAGTGAAGACAAGAACGGTGTACAGCACTCGGGAGGCTTGGGGAGTTGCGGCGAAGAGCAGATCGATGCGTGGAAGGACATCTGAAAAGCGGGAAGAAGACGGCCTTGATATAGCCAGAGTGAGCAAGTGAAGCACGGTTGTTGCTTGAGCCTCAGAATGGTACACGGGACAGAACAAAGACTTCTCGTGCTACTCATCCCCAGAAACTCGACGAAGAGCAAACAACATTGCCAACTAACCAGTCTGGTGACCAGTCAAGTAGATACTTGAGGTATGACAGTCCTGGGTCTGCTGGTAGTGAAGGGTGGCGAAACGCTAGCTTAGGCAGAAATGGGGTGGTACTGAGGTCGGCTGCTGATGGCAGTGAGGCGACAGGCCTGGAAGGGGTTGCGTGATTCGTTGCTTTCGGCGGTGTTGGAAGCTTTGATCTTGGTAACTCAGAGATCTCGTGCTACGAACATCGTCACCTCGTTGGCACCGGGTCGCTTCTCATGGAGTGCCGTTG
Source organism: Xylariomycetidae sp. FL0641 (assembly GCA_022376655.1). Classification (NCBI taxonomy): domain Eukaryota; kingdom Fungi; phylum Ascomycota; class Sordariomycetes; species Xylariomycetidae sp. FL0641. The sequence continues at coordinate 6,471 of JAJJKE010000106.1, read as the reverse complement.
GTCGCAAGACGTTTTGGATGTGTTGCCACGGGGCTCATAAAAGGACAACGAATCGCAACTAAATGAGATATCGAGTTGTGCTTAATGAGGACACCAATCTGGAGCATCGGGTTGAGTTGGTATTGTGTAAACTGACGTGGCATGGACAAAGGACGAGAGGGAAGCGGGATGATCATGGTAGAAACTGATTAACCGAGTGCCAAAATGATCATCATACAGACTGATTATGATGGAACAATTGCTGACAATTTTATTATCCCACTGTAGTATTTGGCGGACACCTTTCTAGGAGAGCATAGAATATTATGCTTGGAGGCGCCATCCATGAGTACACTTACCGCCCGTCTACGGTCCACGTCGCCCCAAATCAATGCTCCCCTCCCCTCTCCTCTATGTGCAGGGGTCAGCACAGCGGCCCTCGTACTTCTTAATCGCCTGTTCGACCGAGTCGTCGATCTCGGCCTGCTGGACCGTGATCTCGGACGTGACGTTAGTGACCTTGATGGTGTTGACGAGGAAGCCGGAGACGCCCTTTGACGCCGTCGTACGCATTAGCCTCCCGCCACAAACCCCCCAAGACACGTACGGGGACAGGATACGCACATCAATGAGGGCCTTGACCGAGCTCAGCGCCGTGTACACGGGCTTGCCGACGCGGACCTTGTTGGGCATGAGCTGGAAGAGGCCGGCGTTGCGGGCGAGGATGTCGAAGAGCTCCTCGTGGGCGCGCGCGAACCCGCCGTACGCGGCCAGGACCGCGTCCGCGTCGTCGGCGTCGGTGATGGGCGCCGTGCCGTTCAGCTGCTCGCTGACGCCCGCGCCGATGATCAGCGCGTCGCTGAAGCCCTGGACGACCTCCTGTCACGCACTCATGTCAGTGGTCGAAAAGATAGCGGGTGGGTGATAGACGGGTACACGCACGTTCAAGGGCCCCTTCCCCAGCGGCAGCAGGATCACGTCCGCCGCGCTGACCTTGCTCGCCGGCTTCTGCAGCGCCTCCGCGTCCGACTCGAACAGGTTCAGCGTCTGGACGATGGCGTCCGGCGTCACGGCGGCCAGGGCGTCCCCGGCACACCGCAGGAAGATATAGATAGAGCTCGCGAAACGCATATTGATGGCGAAGGGGGGGTGGTTGGACGAGAGAGTCATCCGGTGCTCCTGAGCCAGCCACCCGAAGACGCTGAGGAGTTTGGGTTTATATACCTGCCTCCTTGCCTATCTACCGGTGCACATGTCAAGGCTGGCCATGAGTCTAGCTTCTTTCTTTGGCATCTGATATCTCGAGCAATATTCTTGATGGCCTGTCGGGCCTAAGAGCTTCCCAGCCCTCAGTGGCGCCGTCGTGAAGAGATTATGTGAGATCGATAATAGACCCGCCAGCTCGGCGGGCTGGATATGGTGCGCGATTGAGTTATCGGAGGCGTTCTGGTGATGATCACCAAAGACGGGCCGCGAGATAGCTGAAGCTCCGCCAGCTGCGCAGTGCAAGCCGAGATCTCATGGCTGGTCGCCGATGCTCGCCATAGTTACCTCGGATTCCATGGACGACATAGGCATTGAGTTCTGCGGGCGACGTTGTGCGCCGGCCGCCGATCGCCGCTGTAGTGGCTGGGAGCTTCTAAGCCCCTGACCCGGATTGCTACCGTGATCGTACAAGCTTCGATGACCTGAGACTCCTTGACGTAGATCACGCTTCATATTGCAGAGCAATGGTCTGTTGCTACCCTCTCGACCTCAAATCAGAGTACGGTCAGGAGAAGCAGCAGGTAGGAGGTAGTTATCCGGCACACTTCCGCGGTGAGTCGCCGTAGCGCTTACTCAACGCTAACAGTCTGAACAAGCCGTTGAAACGATTTCAATTTAACAGAGTTTTAGGAAGCTCTGAAGCTCGGCAATATCAATGTCAGAAGACCAGCACTTGAGCGGACTAATTGACCTTCTGGCGAGTAGGATTGAGACAATCAGGTAGCACTGTATGTCAGCCTACCACGAGATGGCTGGGATCCAATGGCCTGTGAGTTTCCAAACTCGCCTATTACGGATAGGAAAGGACATCCATGATGCGACGTGGACGGAGGCCCTTGCATCTGCTTGCTGTTGGCAGTTAGCAAGCATCGTTGGGGTTTCTCTGACACGTGACCACTTGCGGCGATGGCAGTCGAGCGCACGAAAGTCTCAAAACTTACACTCCGTAACTTTGGTGCTGAAATTTGCGCATAGTGACTCCCTCGAGGCGTGGATGGTTGGCGTGCGTCTCGAGAAGGTAAGGTAGGAAGATGTTGCCCGAAGAAGCGTGCTAGACTGTGGTGAACAGTTCGTAACATGAGCATCTGTTTGTAGTCTATGTAATACACTAGGTCGCCGATCACGATGCAACTCCTTCCGAAGCTGGTCTGGTTGGCTGTGGGACACCTCGGGAAGTTGATTGATTGGGTCGTAGAAGCAGGACTTCCAAGGAAGATACAGCGATGACGTGACGGGAACCCAAGGCGTCGAACATCGCGGGTAATAGAGTATATCTTATGGTCTCGGCTCAACAGGATCTGGACCCAAGTCCGCGACGGAATGGTAGTACCCTCAACCTGATAAGCATATTAAAGAAATCGCCAAGTGGTTCGGCATTCATAACCCTGCGACAGGGTCCCTATATCAGTCGAAGGAGACGACCTGTCGCATGAGAGGCTAATTCGACCTACCATGTACCCATCTCTGCACTTTACTCCCGGGTAAATACAATGGCATACCTGCCACCCGGAGGCGGTCGCCCGTTCAAGGGAGCACGAACCGAGAACCCCAAGGCATTGCGAGGCAGTAGAGGGTGATACCATTGCCCACAAACGTGAATCTGCTCGAGTACGTACTTTCACCGGCAAGCGGGGCTCTGGATAGCGTCGCGAGGAACGATACCTGCCACTATTGAGCATCAATCATCAGTGTGATAGCGTAGCGGGTCACTGACTGAAGGAAGCAAGTGGTTGTTGGAAATCCTGGTAGTGGCTGTCAAGGTGCGTCTTCATATCGTGCATAGACCCGTGTGGCGTGTTCCTGCATCTCATCGCATTCAAAATGGTACATTGGTGTACTTGCCTGAATCCGTACCCTGGTCGAGAATGAGGCATGGTATTTGGTCCAAGGGATTTCCGATAATAGTTGGCATCCTGCAGTCTCCGGCCAGTGGATGGGTTTCGCCGCGTCTCAATATCATGTCCTCGTCTTGGCAACAGCTCCCTTCCAATGGAGGTCGTCCCTCGCCATATGCTGGTAGCCTGCAGAGATGATCGAGATATAGTTATAAAGCTTGGAACAATGATATTGTCCGTCGTTATCTCATCAGGCCCAGCATACTCGGCTATATATAAGACAGCGCGTCGGAGTTGCTTGGGTCCTCTTTTTGAGGTGGCCAGACGCTCAGCCAGAGGTCACGCTATCTGTCAAGTCAGCTCAACAGTTGCTCACCATCATGAGGTTCTACGCGGGTATCTCCGTACTTGCCACTCTAGCAAGCGCTGTCTCGGTCGACCTGAGTAGACGCGGCTCGCCTCTCAATGTCAAGCTTGAAATGGTCGGCAACACTGCTGTCAAGGCCAGTATAACCAACAGGTAAGTCACCGTGTGATGTTGAGAGGGAGGGCTTTTGCTTTCCAGATCAAAAACGGGCACTGAAGTTGTGTACAGTGGCCCCTCTGATCTGAAGGTCTTCAAGACCGGTACATTCCTTGACACGTCTGCGACTGAAAAGGTCGAGGTTTTCCAGGGAGGTAGGTGCGCGCGTGAGGGAGTCTGATGACACGCGCTGATATCGCCCAGACAAGAAGATTGCTTTCGACGGTATTCGTCTACGTGTAACCACGGCTGGACTTAGTGAGGAGGCTTTTCAGACAATTGCTTCCGGAGAGACAGTCGAGGCTACCTTCGACATCGCCGAGACCCATGACCTAAGCGCTGGCGGGCCTTACGATTTGGTACCGGTCGGCCACGTTTCCTACGCCGAGGCCAACTCGACTGAGATTGCCGGTATCGTCCCGATCTCTGGCAGTGCCGCCAGGGCTCAGGTGGACGGGTCGCAGGCGAAGCATGTTCGCCGATCGTTCCACCAGAAGCGTATCAACGTGCAAGATGACTGCACCGGCGAGAAGCTCCGAGCTTCGGACACGGCCATCGCCAATTGCAAGACGCTGTCTGCCGCCGCCGAGGAGGCAGCGATGTCGGGGCCGGAGGGCAAGATGAACGAGTACTTCAAGTCGAGCAGCGATAGTACCCGCAGTACAGTCGCTGGCGTTTTCCGGAAACTGGTGACGGAGTGCGGAAGCACGTCGAGTGGGTACTCTGACTTGTACTGCAGTGACGTGTACCAGTCCTGTTCGAATGGCGTACTGGCCTATACTCTGCCGTCGGCGAGCTTCATGGTCAACTGCAACTTGTACTTCTCTGCTCTGCCGGCCTTGACGACCATCTGCCATGACCAAGACCAGGCGACGACCACGCTTCATGAAGCCACGCACCTGACTCAGATCAAGGGCACCGAGGACTACAACACGTACGGATACAACGGTGTGCGAAGCCTCTCCGGCGCCCGGAACTTGAACCACGCCGATACGTATGCGCTTTTTGCGAACGACATCTATATCCTGTGCTGAGCCCACGGTCGAAGGTCAAGGTCGGCGGGAAGGCCGGTGTGCAGTCGAGTGGAAGAGATAGGAGGTGACCGTGGATGGCAGAAAGTACGGCAGTCAGTAGCCAAAAGGGGTACGGAGGAATTGACACACCAGATATCGAAGTAGGTATCACAGACCCGACCTTAGTAATGTAAGGGCGCAAGTCATCTGAACCCTCCATGGTGCCCGGAAGCGGACAGACCTGATAGCAAACAAATGTCTGCGCCCACTGTTGCATACGGCAAAGCCAGTGTGGGCATCCTGCGCTGTGTTTGACCCGAGAACAGTGCACCCCCTAGGCCCGCTGTCAACCAACCGCTACGTGACGCAGATCGCATCTTTCTTCTCTTAGGCGGGCAGTACCACAGCAACGGTTGGTGCCTCACCTGGTCATACCAGACACAACACCCACTCACCGTGACATCTTTGGCCTTCGAAGACGCCTTCACACATTGGTGCCTCTACATAACACCGCCCCCCGGGCCGTATGTCGGTAACAGTGCCCCGGCTGGCCATCATCTCGCCGTCGCGCAGTTTCTTACTTACAAGCACCAAACGGTGTAAGGCATCACGACTTCCGACCCAACATCTCCACTCTCACTCTACTCACCTTTGACGGGTTCGCCATTCGCCCAAATTCACATTGCCAACAATGGAGGATCTCCGCGACGCCGAGCAGACGGTCGCTTCCTTCGCGACACTCATCGAGCGTCTGCACCCCGACAAAAACGAAGCGACAACCAAGCGCCAAGACTCCAGCAGCTCGCGACTGAGCGCCAGCTCGTCCCGAGGATCGAAGGGGTCGCGGGGCCCGCTGACGCCGCGGTGGCGGCCGAAGACGCCGCTGAAGTCGAAGAAGGAGAGCTGGGACGAGTCGGTGGAGGGGATGCTGTGGAACGAGCTGGAGAAGCCGCAGAGCGAGGTGGCGGCGCGGTTCCAGGTGGACGCGACGGCGCTGAAGGAGTACATCTCGTCGCCGGAGATGATGGAGCTCGGGGCCGAGTTCGCGCGGGCCTACCACCGGGCGGGGGCCGGCGCGACCGCCAAGGCCTACACGTACTGGGTGGCCGAGGACCTGTTCTTCGAGCTGCAGGCGGTCAAGCAGGGCGACCAGGAGCCGGCGCGGTGGACGCGGGCGCGCTCCTCGCGCCGCCACCACGGCTGGGACCTCGCCGACCACCTCGTCCGCTTCGTGCTCATGGCCGAGCAGACGCGCCTCTCCTCGCCCCAGGACAAGTGGCAGCAGTGGGAATGGAGCTTCGCCGGCAAGGTGGCCTTCTACATCTCCCTGCTGCGCTGCTACACCGTCCGCGACGCGAAGCAGCGCCAGCTGAGCCAGCACCAGGCGGCGCATTCGCGACAGTCCTCCCAGAGCAGCAGCCAGCACTCGCGCAAGGACCGGGTGTCGCCGACCTAGCAAGTCGTTGAAGCATATTATATCCTATTCTGAGGAGAGAGACGGGTGGAACTCTGCAAGCGAAGGTAAGAAACTTGCTGAACGTGGGCATGTTCTATCCGGCCATTACTGACCAGGATCATAGGCTGTGGATGGGACCCAAGAGCACAGTGCCTACCGGATATATGCTACAAAGACACACTTGAGGATGGTTCTGGCTGTCTATTCGTGGTATCCGACACCTGTCGACCAGTTCGGGGGGGCATCCGAGACGTGACAATAGCAGCACTCCCGAGGTCACGACGGCGGCGAAAACGCTGGTGAATGGTATCGCAGGGAAGAACAGTACCTATGTGCTATAAGACTAAACAAGCACCTAGAGAATCGGTTGGGGCGAAGTAAGGTCACATACTAGATGAA